>JAIXND010000773.1:21501946-21579183 GCA_023646645.1 Varanus salvator macromaculatus | reverse complement strand
GGGGGTATTTTGGGGGGGGGGGGTTGCTTTTGTATTTTTTTCTCTCTGCTGTTGTAGTTCCAGTGTGAATTGCGTAATGGGAGGGCTGGGTGGAAGGGCATTATACACAATAGAGGGCTTTCACAAGCCTTAAGATAACAGAGTCTTCTTTTTTTAACCAGACATTTTTTCTAAGGGAAAAAGAGCAGCTTCAAAGAGAGGAAAAACTATTTTATGGATGCTTTTGAAACTTTTGAAAAGTTTATGGATGCTTTTTAAACACATTATCAGTATGTGTAGACTTTAAGGACTGTGAGAACTTATCAACCATTACTTCTTTGAAAAGAATAAGCAAGTACTGATAAGACACTGCAGCAATGAATGGAGCAAAGCTCCCCAGAAATGCAGAACTGTCACCACTACCTGGAGCAGTAACCACCACCACCGCTTAGTACAAAGCCAAAGAAACCCAATGGCATTGCTAAAGGTTCCCACACTTAACATACTTTAAGAAATTGGTAATGTTTCCCACCTTTACTACTTAGCAAGTCTGTATTTACTCCTTGATATGTAAATATTGTAGATTATTCTCTCCCCCCTGCATTCATAGGGGCTTGAATCCAAACTTAGTACGGTTAAACCACTGAAATCAATGGAGTCTTAAATTCTATAGATTTCATTCATTCTACTCTAGGTAGGGCTTAACCCTACCTAGGTTAAGGTATCTGTATCTAGCTCAGAAAGCACTCACAGATTTCTGTATATTTGGAGGGGAGTTGGCAGCATAGGAAGCCCCTGTGATGTCCAAGGGCCGGATCTGAAAAGGGTTGTTTTTTATGGTAATACATTTAGGCTGAGAGGACAAGGGTCTGTTTTGGTTGTAATGACACTGAAGAAAGGAGGCTACTTTCTATCTCATACTTCCAGTAGTTTTATGGGACAAGGTGTAGTAGGGCAAGGTGAAGCCACAAAAGAGTGAACTAGTGAACCTGTAGTTATGAACATGCAGGTGTAATAGGTTGATGAATACTAACACACACACCTTGAATAGACAATGGGCTAATTATAATGCACATGTGATGTATGTAGATGTATGTAGAGGGATGAGATGGGAGATATGAAGTAGGCGGATGGAAAGACTGTAATCTCCTAGTACCTTACCCAATGAGGGAAAGGGGGGGACTGTGGCAGATGAGTTGAGGGGTAGAAGGAGTTGTTTTGTGTGTTTGTACTTTGGAGAGAGTCTGATAGAGTGGGCCTTCCCCGTCTTTTGCAATAAACAAAGGAATTGCCTCACTCTGATGGTAGTCTCGGTTATTTAACTTGAGAAGTATTTTCGCAGGGGTTTTTGTTTTGTTTTTTTTTGCATAACATTAGGTTTGGTAAAGATGAAAAAAAAAATAGATTTCTTTCTTTTCCCAATTTATCAAAGACATGGACCTCAATTCAGGCCTTCTGGAACATGACCTTACGATGCAAGCGCTAGTAGTGGCCCAAAGTGGTTGGCAATTCTCATTCATGCTTCAGAACGTAAATTCATGTTGGGTGGGAAGCACATTATTTTTTGAATATGTTGTAATATGCATCCAAATATTTTTCTACACTTCACTATATCATGGAAAGTTCTCAAGGCTGCAGCAAAATCCATATGCAGAAACCTGCCTCTGAACACAGAGTACGCTTACTACAGACAGATTTCATTTACGGGTTTTCAGATATAGTTAAGACAATCACACACCAAGTTCTTTGATTAGAAATGTCTTTTGATGAATAACAGAGCCCCTCCTCATAACGGAATCTGTTGTATCCTACAGAAGGATCAAGGCTTTGTTAATGGTATGCAACTAATATCATTAGTTACAGAACTGGAGTTTTAAACTTCTTTAATTACAGAACTCTTGGATAGCAAAATATCTTGCAAAGTTTTGTACTTGTTGAACAGACTTTTCATTCCCAAATTCACACTCTAAAAAAGCCTTTAATGAGATTCAAATTTGTTTCCATTTAGGAAATTATATACCATTGACAAGGGCAATAGTCATTCAGGGAACAGCAGCTTTGATTCCCTAGCACAGTTCAGAAAAGACACAATTTGGCTAAAAGAGGAGACCTCTGCATACCATTGTAAGATATGGGAAAATATATCCAATAGAATCCAAGCAATGACGATACAGGAGGCAAAGTACCAAGCAGGAAAGTTTAATTCGTTCTTGCAAGAGCGGGCACCCACCGCACAGGTAGCGCGCCGTTCACACACACAACATTCACTTTTATCCCTTTCCCCGGCTCGCAGGCCCTACCTCTGTACCCCCATTGGCTGGGCTACTCAGAGGGCACAGTCTTCTCCATCTGCCTACTACATACTACCCCTTATATGATCTCCCCCATGTTCATGCTAATAAGCCTATTACCTATGAGAGGTGTGTCATTTACTATTTATTAACCTATTACACATGCACAGTAGGCCTAAGGGTTCAAACAGTCAAAATGGCCTTGAGAAGTCTTCTTGGATGCCAATTTGCTCCTTAAATCAAAAATGGGGAGGATGAGAACAGGCCTCTCTTCAGACTCTTTACCACCTGTTATAAAGTAATCCGTTGTCTGCTCTCCTCCACTGAAGGTGGCCAATTTTACCCCTCCTGGCATTTCTCAGGGCTCTGAAGTAAACTGCCCTGCTTCTCTTAAAAACAACCATTTACATGTTTTGATTCTCAGGCCTTTTGGCCTTAAGATGCTTCAATGATCTTGTCCTATGCCTGTTTTTCATCCTTAACACTTAGTAACAGTAACATTTCATTTCTCACACCATCTTCCACTAGTTCAGAAACAGGCACGAGGAAGATAATTGTAAAAGCTGTTATTATTGATTTCATTTCTATACCACCTGCAGCTGAAGTTTTATGAGTGGTTTACAACAAAGAGTTAAAGGAATAGAGTACAATAGATAAAACATAAGAATTAAAATTAATTTAAAAGAACATTAAGACCCAGGCAAGGGCAAAAGAAAAGCACCTGGCTAATCACGTCAGGCCCCTAAATGACCAGGGAGGTCTTTAAAAGGCCTTCACAAAGGGGTCTGTCTTAACCTGGCAGCGAAAAGATGGCAAATTTGGCACCAAGTGGGCCACACAAGGGCGGCTGTTCCAAAATGCAACACAGATGTAAAAACATCCCTGTCAAATAAAAGAATTCCACTATACATTTCCCGTTTTCTTAATCTTAGTATTTATTTCTCATATTCAAAGTATGTTTTTAGACCTCTATAGGCAAAATCCAGCCAAAGTTAATTCGCCCATTGCTGAAATTGTTCCTTGAAACTAACAGCAGTTAAACTTAATAGCTTAACTCCGTCAGGCTGGTGCCCTGAGCTGCTATAAAATAATGGAATACTGTGCAAAATGTCTCTCTTTCAGAATGCCTTCCAAACAAATAGCGCACAGCGAACAACTCCAGTAGCCTGCAGCTGTCTCCAAGTGTTGCAACTGAAAATTCCCTGACAGATTTTACTACATATGGCCTAGAATCTGCTGAGGGTGGTTGACTGAGTATAAACCATCTAGCTGCACCTGGACAAAAATATTCTACTTCACCTTGAGAAGCTTTTTGTTAAACCAAGCATTTTTGTATATATATATCTAGGAGAAGCAAAGGGGAACATATGCCCGCACATAATATTTGTTGTGTAAGACATCAACCTCCCTAAGGAATATGGTCATTAATTTTGCCACCCAAATGTTTCTGCCAATCTGATTTTCCATTCCTCTATGTTCTCATCTACACATTTGTAAAGTAATTCAAATGCATGCTGAGGCCAGAGTTAATTATTGTATCAGGCTTCTTACCAGATAATGACATTTCCTGTCATCTTCCTTGTTTTATAAGCAATGGCTGTTCTATTCACTCTGTAAGCTTTACTAAGCCCAGGAAAAAGTCCTTCTACAATCTATATTTAGCAATGATCACATCAGATTTAGATTACAGTCAATTAAGTACAAGAGTTTAGCAATGGCAGTACACAGGGAAAAATATGGCTTTAGTTACACCTGTGCAGACCCATTGAACAAAGAATGCATGAATAACCTGAATACTTGAGGAATTCAAGCCTCATTCATAAAGCTCAGTGCCCCCTTATGTGAACCTATAATTAGATGTAATGAGGAACTCATTAGTTAACTCACTGGCAGAAGATGCAGGGGCCACAGAATTTTTTTTGGGGGGGGGGGTCTGACATCAGAAAAAAGCTTTGATATCCGAGGTGGGACTCTGCTCTGAATGTCCTTCCCACCACTTGCAAACTGCCCCCCAAAAAACTGAGCTGGCTGTTTTTTCCAAGGCTGCAAATGTACCTTGGAAAAGGGACTTAAGAGGGCAAACATGGCAGAATAGTACTGCCAAGATGCAATATACCCTTTCTTCCTTCTCTCTTACTCCAAAGTACTGCAGTCAGATGGCTGCAATCAGCCTTCAGCTCCTCTGCAGGGATGGAGGAGCAGGATTGTGACCTTTGCTTCCAGGCACCCCTGCCCTGCATAGGACGCCTGCAATCCTCTGAATTCAAGAGGAAGGGCAGCCACACTGGATTGTTCCTTAAACTAAATGCAAGCCAGGATCCTCATGATGGAAAGGAGAGGAGGAGCAAAGGAGTATTTGGCCCCTATGGCCACAATCCTGGCCTCATGCTGTATGAATGTCAGGGCCAATAGAAATTATATACTGTGTTTAAGGTCTGAAAATGTTTTTTGCTTCCAGAATTAAAGGGAATATTATGCTCTGCTGTCAAACATTCAGCTTTGTATCATGAAATTGTACACACCACCATTTCACTCTGCAGTCCTTTCTTGTCCTTCATTTTCATGACAATGCAAGCACCTTCACCCAGAATCCTGTATTTTTGTGCCTTTGCTACTTCTTAACTTCTTAAAACAGATCACAATCAGTTTATATTATCCTGACTTTTCCTAAAAATACTTTCCTCTTTTTAGGAGTATCATCAAAGTTTCTGTGCGTGCAAACACACAGAAGAAGCTTTCTCATGAGATGAGCTGCCTAAGTAACTACATTATCTCATCCACTTCTGAGCTAAACTGCAAAATTGATTGTACAAATTTGATTACATCTGAATTAGCAGATTTTGCTGATGTTGATTCATATAAATGAGGAAATTTCAGTATTCAAAACCAAATATTAATGTATATTATTGATTGAAGTCCAATGATTTTTTCTGCTGATGGACCTGTTCTCATCAGTGGAAATGATGGAAGGGTAGCAGTCTGCTCTCAAAATCCAGAAGCCCCCTACAGCTGATTTTGGTGTGGCCTGGAGGTTAGAGGTGAGGACAGGGAGAAAATACTCTCAACACAATGTTTTAGATCAATTATTTACACTAGGACTTGCTTCTGAGTATAAATGCAAAGGCACTACTAGTCTGTAGTATCTCCAGGGTCTTTTTGAGAATTCTGATTAAATTTAAACTGAAGTACATTTTAGAATAGAAAGGCCTGTCAGTTGTTTTCATTTGCATAGGCTGGCTTACATTAAGAGAATTACATCAATATAATCCTGATTTACCCTTAATTTTTATTGTGGCTTTCCTAGAATGGTCAAAACAGATTTTACTTATTATATTATGGATATATGGTGGGAGTGATGTGAGTTTCCAAACAGTTTTAAATTTAAAAATGTTTGCTTTCATATCTGTGCAGATCTGACATAGCATAAATATTTGATTGGAAGAACAATCCTCCTTGTCTTGGCAGAGAGCTCTGTTGTCAGAAAGCTGTAGAGATTTCAGAGGGAACTGGAGGGGAGGGATTCTTTCTGTTCCCGGAGTAGAGATCCAGCTTATCCTATAGCTTCTGCAATTCTCCCCCAGGGAACACAGGATTGCAGTTTTGCTTTCAGTAGACAAAAATATAGGTCAATCACAATAAAATCTTAGTTTGCCCTAATACACCGACAAATGGAGTAGGTTTCTAAGTGCACATCACCTAACAGATGGTTGGAACTGTCACAGATTATCCATTTGGGATGTGGAAGGGACTAAATCCAGCCCCCTCCCCCAGAGTAAATCCCTGGAAAGCAGAGGGCACTGCCAAAGCTGAGAGCACCAAACCTGGAATGCAGTAGGTGCTTGGTCAGCCCAACATTATGCACCAAGATTACTGACATCAATTTTATAAAATGTACAATGAGAATGTTTGAAGTTTTTCTATGCCGTCCCATTACTAAAAGTCTCTGGACAGCTTACACAGGACAAAAAACCAAAAAAAAAAAAAAAAAAACCAAACCCAACATAACAACAACAACACACGATGCACCGCATCCAATAAATAATGGTAAAACCAATTAATTGTTAAAATGCTGGGGAAATGAAAATTATTTTCTTCTTCTGTTCGGTTTAAGCCCATCAATGGGCCTGGACTGTTCTCATGTTTGTTTCGATACAATTGCAATGTTTGGAAAGCTAACCTGTATATGAGGACAATGGTTCTAACCTACCCTTCTGTCATGTTATTCACACCAAAACACCCCTTCTGCACAATCCAATACTATATTGCATTTTTTACCATTTAGTTTAGCACTAATGTACAACCTCAGCAAGCATAGTGGAGCGAGAATATTTCTACTGTATATTTGAGATTACTAATATGCACCAGACATTTCCCAAAAAACTTCAAATTCACTGAGAAAAAGACAAGACAAAAGACTGGTGGGGTGTGCATGTAAGAGAAACGTAACATAAAGTAGTCTCTGGATACTGATCTGTCTAGGCCCACATATATTCTGGCTCCTGAGGAAAATATACATGTCAATCCACTTGGACAGGATTCTGCTGAAAAAGTGAGATTGTTTTGCCACTGCTCAGCCTTTAAGAAAATTGCTGCCAGCACCTGGCAGAACTTTGAGGCCCCATTAGTGAGGGTGTTCAGGGACAGGCTAGACACGCACATGGGAGCCATGTCGTGAGTGGAGCCAGCTGCAGCTGGGGGTCAAACTAGATGGCCTGGGATGCCCCTTCTGACTCCCTCTGTTTCTATGTTTCTGTTAACTAACAGGCATGTTCTGCAATGGAGAACAAGTTGACCTGGAAGAATTAGCATCTGTTAATGTAAGTAGCTGCTCCCTACCAGCATTAGAAGAACAATGTCATGGAAGAATACCTTACCGGCTTTCTCTCTCTAGAATGATGTTCTAGAATATCTATGATCAATGATTTATCCACCCAATTTTGGATGAAGGATACTACATATCAATTAGCTCATAAGCACTAAATATCACCTATAATACAACTTAAAATATAACCGTTCCTTTGTGCAGTTATTTTACTGTTGACATCATATTAATTATCACCTTCACCTTTCAGTTCCTATTCCACTGAAATGATCATACATAATCACAATTATCATTCTTGTTTGCATTTCTGTACTGCCCTAAAACCGAAGCTCACACAGTGGCTTACAAAAGATCAAATATAAAACCTGATATAAAAACCATTTATTTACAAAAAATTATCTAAATCAATCAAAACTAACAATCCCAGGACCAGTTAGAATGCTATCATATGCAGTCATATGCATAGGAGCAGACAAAACTCTTCCTTTGGGCATCCCGAAATTTAAAAAGGCAGGCACAGGTGCAATGTATGTATAGGTAAAACTAGCTATAGACATGATGCTAACAAACAAATCAATAAATTCAACTTTCAAACAAATCTAATAAATAAAGTCACATACTAAAGAGAATATGGAAAATGAGATTAGCACTGGCTGTTTCTTAATGTACTGAATGCATCTGTTAGGACACACTGACAACTCCATTTTGTTGGTGAATAATATGTGTCACACTTATATTGTAAGCCACCTAGTAAGACCTCAGCAATTATAGGCAGCCTATAAATATATGTAAATAAATAAATATTATAGACTGGCTGGATGACTTTTGGAGAATTTTTAATGTTGCTTGAGCAATAATGTATCTTTCTTTCTGATTGATTGATTAAGATTAATCTTTGCCTCTTTCTTACAAAGAACTCGGTGAGGCTTACCTAATTCTCCTCCTGCTGCTCTGAGGTTTATCCCCACAACAACCACCCTGTGAGGTAGGTTGGACTGAGAGTCTGTGACTGGCCCAAAGTCACCCAGTTGGCTCCATGGCTGAGTGGGGACTCGAACTCAGATCGCCTGAGTCTCAGTTCTGCGCTCTTAACCACTACACCACCCTGGCTCGCATAACCATGTGCCACATGAAGAAGAATCAGGGTTCTTCATAAGGATATTTGTTTCTTTCTTTATCATTTATTTATTAAAAACATTTCTATTCTATCCTTCACCTGTGCCCAAGACAATAGTGCAACAATAAACTACAGCATCAGGCAACAAATAAAACCCCATTTTTAAAACAACATCAGATCTTAAAATATTGGGAAGATAAAAAGGTTTAGGCCTGGTGTGGAAATGAATAAAGTGTCAGCTCCAGGCACAACTTTCTAAGGAGCATGTTCCAAACTCAGGGTCCCTCCCCAGAGAAGCCCTTCTCTGGGTAGCCACGCTCCTGATCTCCTTCAAAGAGGGCTTCCAAAGGACCTTCGACCCAGATCTTAGGGGGCGGGCAGGTATATATGAAGGGAGACACTCCTTCAGATATTTGATTTATATCCCACTTTTCTATTATGAACTCAAAGCGGCTCACATAATTCTCCTCCTCTTGCTGTCAATCTTATCCCCACTAAAACAACCCTGTGGGGAGGGCTGAGCTGAGAGTCTGTGACTGGCCCAAAGTCACCAGAGAGCTCCATGGCTGAATGAGGACTAGAAGCTGCATCCCCTGCACTCTTCTGTATTGTAAATTCAATCACTTTGATTATTAGCTATACTGGCTGGGGCTCATGGGGGCAGTAGTTTAAAACAAGGTTGCGGAAGGCTGTCCCAAGGATCAAGTAACTCATAAACCAGGATCAAAATGAGTAACACTGAATATGATTTATGGCACGGTCTGCACCCTGAGATCCACGAAAGGTAGTGAACCTGAAGCAATTGTGTGGTTTTGTGCATATGCGTGACTTACGTCATATGTGATGCAGCAAAAGGATGCATCTTTAAGATGGAGGACAGTGTAGGTGGTGGAGTGGGAAAAACAAGTTTTGCGTGTCCACTCCACACAGAATAGCTGTTGCCACAGCATCACCTCCGCCCCAATTCTTTCTTGGGGCCCAACACTTTGGACAATGGACAAAAGGGTGTTGGGGAAAGGGGAGTGACTCTACCCTTACTCTGCCCCCAGAATCCCAATGACTGGCACAAGCACTCACTGGATGTATCCTTTAACATATACAACCATCATTTTCTAGTAAGCATAATGATATTGCTACTCAGGAATACAAGATGCTGAGTTAGCAAATGTGACACAAAGCACTGTTTGCTAATGCAGATTTATAAGATCAGCCTGTTAAGTACTCAATAGTGCATTTTATATTGCTGAGGTTTTGTCAGGATTTATTTTCATGCAAAACACAGTTAATTGTTTTAACACTAATTTCAGTGTCATCCATCAACTACCTAAAAAAAAGTTAATTGCTTTCCACGAAGGTGTTTATTGTGGTCCCTCTTCCAATTGAAATGTAAAGCCAAAGTCTGTACCACTAATCCAAGCATTACTCCTACTGACCTAATTCACATGATTACAGCTGCCTGTCATGGCTTATTTAAGCCACAACTAGCTGCAGAGCCTGACTCGAAGATGCAGTTATCCAAACCTGGTGACAGTGGTTGATTGAAGGTTAAGCAATCCTCAAGTAACCCATGGTTTTCTGGGAGATTATTTGAGGATTTTTAACCCTCCAGCAACACTTTCCAATGACAAAACAAACCATGGCAACTCCCTCTGGAGATTGATTATTCAAATAGCTGCCCAAACACCATCGCTTATTTTAACTAAGGTGGGTACTGGTGCATTTGGGCAGCCATTTTGAGTATTCAGCCCAGTTGGACGTTGCCATGGTTTGCTGTGCCATCCAAAACTATGCAATAGGGATATTTAAATAAGTCACAGTGGACTACATAGATCATTTAGTAAAATTTTACACACATAAATCACATAAATTTCTAAAGATCTGTCATCTGTGGCAGGTTTCAGCATTTCACTGACATTAAAACCTGAGACTTGCCCTTGGATAGGAAAAACTAGATGCTACATACACTGAGAGGTGAGCGTCCTACAACAAAGATTCATTTACAGTGAGTAATAAGTGTGAACCATCATTTGGTTCTCCACCACAATATGCAGATAAAGTCAAAAGAACTTCAAAGCAAGGATGGAGATATGCACAAAAACTGTGTAAGACTGAGTTTTACGTAATAGATTTGATTTGTTCCCCATGAGAAGCAAACAAAAATAATAAACTTGAAAAAACTTAATCTTTTCCACATTGTGCATTTAACAATTGCTGTAATTACTAATTTGTCTCCAGATGTGCAACTACGGACTATGTAATTCTAATCTTTACATGGGTTTTAATTAGTCCTTATTACAGCACAGAGTGAATGCTGCAAAAATCTGTGTTTGATTTTTAAAAGAGAACACCAATTTGCAAAGTCTGAATTCACAGCGCTGAATCTATGCAAGATTCCTTTTCCTTGGAGAAAGCTTCCAGTATGGGCATTGTTATAAAGGGACATGATCCAAAACTTCTCTGTCCCAAGTCTTTTAGGCTGTCCTGTTGACATCATCAGCATTAATACAAGCCTGCTTCCTCTCTCTGGGTTCAATAGCCCGCCTTGCAGAGACTAGGATGCGTTAGGATTCACTCCTTTAGCAAACCAACAGGGATCATGGATCCAGCCAACTGTTAAACTATAAGAGACACTTCACCTTTCCTTCCACAGTCTGTTCAGTTTTTGTCTTCCTGCTTCTGAGTCTTCTGTCCACTGCTGGGAGCTTGCAAGTTTGAAGTTTCAATTCCCTGTGAAATTCTAGTGTTTAACATAGTCTATGATTTTGTTGCCTCAAACTGGAACTTTGGCTTCTACAGAAGCTCAAAGCCTTCAGTGCATGTAGCTCCCCAACTTCTCCATTCCCCCACTCCCCTCAATCTTTAACTTCCCACATAGTTACAGGCAGCAGATTATTGGGGTGGGTTCAGGAGTACAGAGGCTGCGGTTTCAGAAAGTGCAGAGAAGGCTGCATGCAGAAAAGTGTGGGAGCTTTTAATAAATGCAATTGTTTTAAAAGGCCAGAAAAGCCCTCCACCATATCTATAAAATATGTATAACCCACCCCATTCGACACCCTCCTTTATCTGAAGTACTTTCCATGTGAAAGAAGCCACTGCCAGAAGGCAGAAAATTCCCCACACCAGTCTCCATTCTTCTTTTCCTCTTCTTCCCTCCCCTATCCTTCTTCATTCCATCTGAAATTCTCAAGCAAGAAAGAGAGATGTCAAAGAGTTTCTTAACAAGGAGGACTTGTTTTTCTTCTTCATCACCTACCATTTTGGGAAAACTGGGTAGGCAAATTTACTCAATTTTTTGGAGTAAATTTTATTATTATTTTCTACAAACTAAAAAAAAAACCATCAATCATCAGAACCATTAGACCTGCTGGGTTAGCCCATTTTTTTATAGCAATTCGTAAATATATTCAAATCTACGCATAGTCCCGTTTCTCTAGCCAATGATAAAAAGAGTTCCAAGTTTGATAGAAGTATGTATCCTCTTTCTCCTTCAGAAACAAAGTCAGCCTGTCCATTTCAGCACAGTCCAGAATCTTTTTCAAAATCAGTTCATCAGTGGGTGGTTCTTCACTCCTCCAATGTTGGGCAAATGCAATCCTTGACGCAGTGATTACATGTGGAATCAAATACTTTGCTTGTTTATCGAGGGAAGGAATACGGAGTGCTACTTCTGTTGCGTGGTCATGCGACCAAGTGATGGGATGAATTTGCAAGGGGGCGGCATATAAATTTGTAAAATAAATAAATAAATAAACAAACAAACATAAGAAAAGCCATGCTGGATCCAAACAATGGTCCTCAGTCTAGCACTCTGCACAGATGGTGGCAATCCAGATGCGCACAGGATCTCCTCAAGGATGAGCTCAAGACCTCTGCCTGACCAGGCTCCTCAGCAACTGGTGAATGAGCTGAGGAGGAGCTGGCAAGAGGTGGCTCATAGCCAGCAAGACTAATAGTTACTGACAGCCTCCTCCTCCTTGAATTCATGGTGTCCCCTTTTTAAAGCAATCCAAGTCGATGGATACCACCACTTCCCGTGGAGGCAAATTCCATAGTTCAGCCATACATTTTATGAAGAGGTGCTTCCTTTTTATCTGTCCTAAACCTCCCATCAGTTGGAATAACTCCAGGTTCCAGTGTTATGGGAAAGGGAGAAAAAGGCCTTCTTCCCCACTCTTTCCTCACGATGAATAATTTTAAGCACCTCTTCTAAGCTGAACAGTCCCAGACAAAAGAATCCCGTAAGAGGAGTACAATCTTGGCAGTTCTATTTTCTGTTCTGCTCCTAATTATGCCTTGCATGCAGTCTGCCTTTTCTTCTGGAATGATCTTTTCACTGAGCCATCCCCTACCCCACCCAAAGATCCCTTTCTTGCTCAGTTGCTCTCAGCACAGTTCTCATCAGACTGGACTCACAGTTGGGATTTTTTGCCCTAAAATGTATTACTTTACAGGTGCTTACACTGAACTTTGCCATTTTGATGCCCACTCTCCCAGCTTGAAGAGATCCCTTTGGAACTCCTCATAAACCTTTTTGGTTTTAACCACTGTACATAGTTGGGGATCATGAGCAAACTTGGCCATGTCACTGCTTTATGAATCAGTTGAAAAGCACTGGCCCCAATACAGAACCCTGCAAGACCACTGGTCACATCCCTTTACTGGGAGAAATTGCTATTTATTCCCACTCTTGGCCTTCTGTTCTTCAACCAGTTAATGAGGACAGACACACCCCTTTCATTCCATGACTTCCACATTTGTTCAAGAGCCTTTGGTGAGGGACTTTGTCAAAAGCCTTTTGGAAATCCAATGAACAATGTCTACTGGATTGCCCGTCCACATGCTTAGTAGAGCTTCTTTGAAACTCTAATGTGCTAGAGAGACAGGACTTCCCCTTGCAGAAGCCATGTTCATTCTTTTTCAGCAGAGCTTGTCCCTCTGTTCTACCTTTAATGGTGCTTTCAGGCAATTTACCCAAAACAGGCATTAAGCAAACTGGCATGTAATGCCTGAATTCTCCCTGGATCCCCTTTTAAAAAATGGAGTTACATTGATCTTTTTCCAGTTCTCTGGTACAAAGGCTAAGTTGGGGCATACTGAATATTTCCATCAGCAAATTTCATTCATCAGTTAAGAATTCTAGGATGGATACCATCTGGGCCACGTGATTCAATGATAAACCTAAATAAAAATACAAGTTAAGGAAGGGGTGTTGAGTAGTTATAAATGTAGTTTGCTCAGGAAATCCTATGTATCACTCAGATTTAAGTTTCATTATGTCCAATATGACTTGCTCCCAAATAACTACTAGCTGAAGTTACTTGTAAAGAGGTTTGTAGCCTGATTTCTAAAATATAATTTCTGAATTGTGAACGTAACTACCGCAGGCTCAATAAACTGTCCACTCTACTCTACTCCACTAATTTAGCTACCCTTCCAGTCAGTCCTATGATTGTTTTATCATTTCTGTTTTTCCTTTTTTGCACGGACTCTAGGTTCAGTGGTAAGTGGAAAACCACTTGACACATTCTCAGAGGCACTTTATCCACAACAAAGCCCAAGTACTGAAAACAGATTTCTTAGCTGAAATCTTGGAACAGATTACCGTATTTTTTGCTCTATAAGACTCACTTTTTTCCCCCTCAAAAGTAAGGGGAAATGTCTGTGCGTCTTATAGAGCGAATATGTGTGTGCAGTAAGTCTGTCAGATGTGCAGCCCATGGGGAAGTGATGGGGAATGTGCCTGTGATTATGTGCCCATTTGAGTCAGAATATTTTTTTTCTTGTTCTCCTCCTCTAAAAACTAGGTGCGTCTTATGGTCAGGCACGTCTTATAGAGCGAAAAATACGGTAAATTACGGAGAAGAGAAGACAAGGGGCAAGTGCATACATTTTTATTAAGGGTTACAGGAGGAAGGAAAAATTAGCAAGGATTGTTATGTTGAGGAGACCAGAATGTAGTTTTATTGCAACAGGTATGGTTAGTATTTAATCTCTAAAGAGGCTAAAGCTTTAATCTCTGTAGGATATACAGCTAGGTCTCAGTTAGTGTGGATAATGAATCCCATGAAGTGGTCGCATTATTCAAATTTGCACCATTCAAAGTTATAATTAAATGTAAAATATGATAATTGGTTCCAGCTCAACAGATACAGGCAGTGAAAATTTTTAAACATAAGTTGTAATATGTTTATTAACAAAATGTTACAGTAGTGGACAAAGAAGAATAACCAACACTGCATTAAACATTTCTTCTACTTCATTATTCTTTTCTTTCGCCCTCTTGAACAAATTTGTCTGAATGGCTGCTCTGGTTTGGGGAATCCTTTTTGGATTGCAGTCCACAATCCATACAGTTAAGATGCTCCATTTCTATCAGTGCGATACCTCTATTCCTTGTAGGTGTTCGCAAACCCTTTTCTTTTATTTCCCCTGCATGTTTTATAATATTCTGTACTGTATAGATTCCAACATCTTGTTCTATGTTAAAGTTGCTATGACCATGTTCATGCCATTCAATCACATCAACTTTTGCTCTGTTGTTGTTGTTGTTGTTAGTCGCAAAGTCATGTCCGACCCATCGCGACCCCATGGACAACATTCCTCCGGGCCTTCCTGTCCTCCACCATCCCCGGGAGTCCACTCAAGCTCACTCCGACTGCTTCAGGGACTCCATCCAGCCACCTCATCCTCTGCCGTCCCCTTCTTCTTTTGCCATCTATTGTTCCCAGCATCAGGCTCTTCTCCAGGGAGTCCTTCCTTCTCATTAGGTGGCCAAAGCATTTGAGTTTCATCTTCAGGATCTGGCCTTCTAAAGAGCAGTCAGGGTTGATCTCCTCTAGGACTGCCCGGTTTGATCGCCTTGCTGTCCAAGGGTGTTCATGCCGTTCAATCACATCAACTTTTGCTCTGGCCTCTTCTTTTTTTGCACTCATGGAATATCTAGTTATTCAAACTTGCATTAATCATGACCTAGCTGTATTCCATCAGTATTAAATGCATGAATAACGGAAAGCTGGTATTGGTGAGAGAAAAGCATTCTGCTTATACGCTGTGGCACTCTTTGTTTAAAGTAATCTTTAACATTGGTGAAATGTAAATAAATTCTAATAAATTTACATGTAGTAAAAGCCTGTGCAAGTATGTGCCACAGGCCTATACCTCCATGTTTCTTCTGCCCTTCAAGACTGAGACAGTGGATTTCAGCTATACTTTTAAGTTTTGTACCGCAGCTCATGAAGAGGCAAAGCTGAGGGTACCAGTGCTGTACAGACCTCACTTTGCCACTCCAGGGGCCCTGCAATGCCAACCAAACAATGACCTTCTGACTTTAGAGCTTCAGCTAGCACAGGAAGAACCATGTGGGCTGCAAGTGAAGATGGGGGGCACTCCAAGGTCAGGTCCAAGTTCCAACCTCACAGCCTATTTCTGAGGTCAGAGCTGGGATTCCAACCTCTCCTATGTCCATCAGCAACCATATGATAAACCTGAGTAGAAAGAACAGTTCCACACTCTTAAAATTCTGTTGCTCATAAAAATGAAATCTGTCAAATGAATTAACTTGAATGTTGGCATCCTTGATTTAACAGGAGATCTACAAATGTACAAAATTTCAAACCTGTGCCATAGGTGAAGAAAGTTAAAAAGTGCTTAAAACTGACACATTTACCCCCTTCGCTCTGATATTTAAATAGGCATATCCTGTATTTCTTGCCATTTTTCAAAGCATTAACATATTTTATTCAAGCTTATCAAAGAAGGCAATCCTGAGCAGCATTTCAAAAGCTAGAATGCTGCCAGTACTCCAATGTCTTCAGAGAGTTCTATATTGCAGAGGGAATTTACTGGCAGTAACTATTCCCGCAGTATGAAAAAAGACCCCTCATAGTTAAACTATACTGCATGGATTACCATAGCATGGGCTGGGGGGGGGAGGGAATACGGGGCTTTTAATTTTTCCCTAATGCTGCAAACCTGATCCAGATTGAGAGGCCTGTGCCTCTCCTGTCCATTGTCAAAGAATGAAATATGATGCGTAGCCGCTGCCCTTCTTGATCTGGATTAGGTAACAGAATGCAGACTAATGGTCAAAGTCTTCCAATCCCGCTCCTAGGGTCCCACTCCCTATGTTTTTTTGCCCATTGAAGAAATTTCACCTTTACAAGGCCTCTTGATTAACTAAAGAGTAAAATTATACGATTTTCAGAACTCAAAATAATGACTTTTAAGCATGGCTCAGAATTGCTGCTACTCTACACAGAATAAGTCCCAGTATGTTTACAGGAGATCCCATAGGATAGTGCTTTCTGGAAAATCTACTAGTTCTATCATTTTAAATATAGGTAGTCCAGCTGTTTATAGTTTTAATCCACTCAGCAAAAACACTACTATGAAAATTTATAATTGAATAAAATGCTCATGAAGCTAAAATGTTTGCTGACAATAATTTGTTTAATAAAAGGGGGAAAGAAAGGAATAGGAACAATTCATATATTCTATTTACATCTATATACAGCATAAATGATAGGAGAAGATGGAGCCCAATAAATCAGCTATGCACTAGTTAGTACTAGCAGAGCTGGGCAACATATGGTCTTCCAGATGTTTTGTCCTGCATCTCCCATTCATCCTTCACTACTGGTTATGCTAACAAGGGCAAAAGCCCAAAACATCTGGGGGGAAGGTCCTGCAAGTTTCCCACCCTACCTTAAGGCTTTTCCTTTGTAAAGTATTTCATTAGCCTCACAAAAAAGTCATCCTCAGCATATTCAATGACAGCCCCTCAGGGCCAAAAAGAGTTGTGTTGGAGGCATCTTCCAACAGATATCTTTTTATATGGTAACCTGCAATCCTGTGCAGGTTATTTAGAAATAAATCTCTCTTGAATACAGTGGAATATATTTACTCAGTTAATCACACAGGTGAGTGTCAGAATCTTTCCATAAACTGAAAATACTGCAGGGATATTTTATCTGTACAGTGCCAGAGCCAATATTTGTGCCTATTTTAAAAAATACCTGATGCTGTTTTATTGGCACTGGTGAGAAAGTGATTGAGAAACTATTAACCTACCTCTCTCAAAACAATGTAAGATGCCTTATAAAATGCCACGGTATAAACAACTAAAATGCTTAGGGATAAATAGTTTACAAGTTGAAAAATATAAATAAGAAAAATAAGAAAATAACAATTCTGATTCTTGGAAGTACGTTCCAGGAATGATAAAATATGTCAGAGTCCCCTTCCTGAAGCTGAAGGCACCCCAGTGACTTGCCTCCGCTCATCCCCTTCCCCTCCCAGCTGTTTTCCAGAATTACGAATCTTGGATAAAACATCATGGAGGTCAAAATGGGGATGTTCTAGTTGGTAGGGAAGAGAGGGGAAAGGAAAGACCAGGAGATCTTGCACCCTAAAGTCCTGGCTTCATGACTTTTCTAAATGGGTTCAGAAAGCCACCCAGAAGAAAATAAATAAATATAAAGGAAGCTGTAAGTGCAAAAGCAACTGATTAACTGTTGCCTCTCCTGGCAGAAACCCAGTGGAGCAAGGAAGCTCAGAAGCCTGCAATCCCATCAGGCTGGGCCCTACTTGTGCAGCATTAGGGAGCAATTCAGAGGACCTCAGACCTTGTCTGAGGGGCCAAGGCTGGAGGTAGAAGCAGGGCTCAGGCAGCTGATCCCGCACACAGCCAGAACAGAAGGAATTTGTACAGGCTGCCAAAATGGCAGCAGCCAGGTTATGAACCATCAGGGGCCTCTTCCAACCTCCTTCCTGGGGAGGCAAAGTTTGTCTCCATGGTTTCTCCTGCCCCACACTGGACAGCCAAGCACCTCTAGCGGGTGGGTTTTTAATTGAAGTTATTTGTTTCAAATTTTTACTGTTGTAAGCCGCCCCGCAGCTTTATTGCGATGGGGCGGCATAGAAATGTTTTAATAAATAAATAAATAAATTCAGGGGGCCCTATCATTGAGGGTGCAATTAACAGAACGGTGTGCTAAGACTGTTTAATAACGCTTTCCTTTATAGCAACCAGGAATGTGCAATATGTTATATTTTGACATTTTGAGAGTATATTTTTAATAAAAATGAAAAATGACCAGATTATTGAACCCACAGAAAACAACATTTAGTGTATGCATGCATTTTAATCAACCATAGATATTTAATTGGTTACCAAACACCTCCTAGATACCAGAACTACAGTGTGAAAACTCTCAGCTATAAATAGAGGCATAGGAGGCCTGAGAAACATGAAGGGGAATCCTGATTTTTTAACCTGGGGTTTGTTCCACAGCAGCTCTGCTTCTGCAGAGGGAGGGAAAGATGGGGCTTCATGGACTGAGCTTCTGCCTTGTTATATACCTGAACATGCCATACGACTTCGTGCAACATAGCTCACCAAGTAGTCGTATGGTCCCTGGGCAAGCATCCCAGAGACCACAGGATGGCTCAGAAGGCCCTACTGAGGACAGAGGCAGCTCAGAGATAAAACCTTACCCCCTTGTAGCAGGAGCAGAGAGAGCTCCTGAAGGGGACACCGCAGTGGACTGGGAAGGAGAAGACGGGGAGAAGCCTCCATATGATTTATCCCGAGCCACCCCAGCGATCTTCTGTCCCAGTCTTTTTAGCCGTTCGGTACAAAATTATAGATAAACTTGATTAAAGAATTTGCAGTGGAGCACCTTGGAACAATACCAATAGGAATACAAAGGGTTTCCCCCCCAAGAATCCCTGGAGGTTCCTTCCTTCCCCACCAAATTCACAGCGCATTGTTGCCTGTGCTGTGCTCCCCTCCACTCAGAGGGACCGCAAAGGCTACTAGTCAAGGTAGCTTTCACAATCCCAATTTAATCATCTACGAACAGCCTCTCCACGGTGTACCTGTGGTACACCTGATAATTAGTTTCCTCAAATATTTGCAATTTTTTTCAAAAAATGTTTATTGCTGCTTGTGTGCGACCGCCATGGCAAACTTATAGCAGATATGAAGAACGTGCTAACTGACCATGGCTTTTAAGCCACCATGTTAGCGTGCCATACAAACCCAGCCTAGTAGGGCAGGGCTGCAAGCAATGAAAAAAGCTTCTCCGTACTTGTTCTGGAGTATTTATCTCTAAAGTTTTTACATTTTAATCTATTTATCAAAGTTTTCATTCAGTGGCTGGAACCAATTCCCATTTGTACAACAAGCTTTCCACCATTCATTAAAGATACAATCTGTGATTACAATATTTTCTTGTTTGCTAGTTAGAGTCAAAAATAATGTATACCTAGGAGAGTTTGATATGTCTGTGCCCTTCTCCAGTGTATTGTTTATATGCTTATGTTTAACAGTGGACTGAAGTGTCTTAAAGTAAAGAGAAATAATCATCTGGAGCAGCAGCTTCACAATTCTCCTTTTATACTTCAAGAAAGGGTAGCAGTTCCAACACTGTATTTTTAAAAAACAGAACAGCAAAGAACAACCCCTAAAAGCAAATCATTCCCAATGGCTGCGATCAAAGAAGTATCTGACCTCACTTGTTGACAACAGCATACAAGAAAATTATAAACAAGGTTTGAATAAAAGACAACATTGTATCTCTACACTATTTTTCTCTTGTGCTAAATATGTTTAAACCATTTTAAAGCCTTTGAATTCAAAGGTTAGTATCCAATGTTGGTCCTACTTACAGTAGACCCATTGAAATTACTAAGTCTTAAGTTAGTCATGAGTAATTTACGTCCCATTTATTTCATTGCATCAGGACTAAACAAGCCTTACATCAGATTTTATCCATAGATACAACCCAAAGGATTCTGATGTCACCACATTTAAAGAGAACTATTGAAATCAATGGCAAGACCCATTGATTTCAAAGGGTCTGCTCTAAAACCCATGTATTTTTACATCTTTCTTTTTTAAACCATTTATACAGTCAACCTTAGTAGTCTTTTGAAAATGTAATTCTAGATTAGCAAACACTTTTAGGCTGTGTGTACATAAGCATAAGCACGCATCCTTAGATCCAGTCCACCAGCACATGTAGTATACATACATATATAATAAAGCCAAATGCAAGCACTTTTAAATGTAATTCATTTCAATGGGAGACAGAGTTAAGCACATTTGTTTCTCCCACTGAAACAAATCGCATAGGAAACACCCCTAACTTTGTGTGGAATTAGGCCCATAATATCTTTGAATTTGATATACTTTCAAGATTTTTATATGGACTTTTACAAACTAATATTGTATATGTTAATATTGTATATGTTTTTAGTGGTTGTGAGCCGCCCCGAGGCTGCTGCAAGGGGCGGCATACAAATATTTAAATAAATAAAAAATAAAAAAACTAATTTGGTTTAGCACAATTAAAAACCATTGCTGTAAACAGTCAGTTTTTAACACGTGTATGTAATTGTCCATATGTTAACAGATGCATCTGTATAATTAAGGCTGCAATCCAATGCACACTTACCTCAGAGTAAGCCCACAGGAGACAGTAAGATGTAGCTCTGAGTAATCTTGCATAGCATAGGACTACATTAAATGTAATACTTGGAAAAGTTGGTTGGGAACATTATTGTTTAGGGGCCAACTCCCTACCTACAGAACTGCAGAAAATTAATATATTGAAAAAAATAGTATTCCTTTGTATTGTGAATTTGTACATTGATTACCACAACATAAAACTGAGCAGGCCCAATATTGGAGACAAGCAGGAAAATGTGATATTCCAGGGGTCTAGGCAGAGTCCAGGGCACATGATCATGCAACCTTTCTCAGTACTTGGATGGGAGATTTTTTTAGAACCCCATGTAAGCAACTTTTGAGTATCATGGTGGAACAGTGATAATCCATATCCATTGGATGATGAAAGAAAGGGTAATCAAATCTGTTTGAAACATGCAGTGAAAACTAAGAAGAAACAGATTTTTTAAAAATCAGATTCTTTTCTTAATTTGAGAATGCGGGAATGCATACTCTTGCAAATATACTTAGACTACCGTATTTTTTGCTCTATAAGACTCACTTTTTTCCCACTCAAAAGTAAGGGGAAACGTCTGTGCGTCTTATAGAGCGAATGTGTGTGTGCAGTAAGTCTGTCAGATGTGCAGCCCATGGGGAAGTGATGGGGAATGTGCCTGTGATTATGTGCCCATTTGAGTCAGAATATTTTTTTTTTGTTTTCCTCCTCTAAAAACTAGGTGCGTCTTATGATCAGGCGCGTCTTATAGAGAAAAAAATACGGTATATATACTATATGGACTATATATACACCACCGTCAGAAACATGTGCCGGAATTCCCATGTTAACAGTTCTGCAATACATACAAAGTTGTACAAATTGTAAACTGAGTGGGTATCTGTTGATGTTTCCAGTTGTCTATGGAATCAGAGTTGTAAGGAAAGAAGTATAAATAGTGAACTGAGTTTTAGGCAGGACAGAATTTTCTTTGCAGTGATGATAGTGTGGGTAGTGTTTCAATAGTATGAGAATGTGTGAAAGGCTTTTATCCTTTCCTTCCTTTCTTCCATCAACATCATCCTTGCTGAAAGTATAAAAAAATAGGCAGGGATACCATAACATATATTATGTACCTCTTAATACATTAATTCCCCTGTACTCAGAATCAGCAGCAGCAAAATTTGAAGACTACTTTAGAAGGAGCAAACCCCTATGCACAAAGGTAGATATTGAATTTTACTTTGGTATGAAATCTAATGTAACACAATTATTAGAAGCTGATTTTGCGAGAAACATATTAATGAATGTACTCTTTCAGTGGCAGATAATATAATCATAACGTTGGTTTCAGAATTAAGGCTCTTTTCACACATTATGTTGTGGTTTTTAATTTTGAGCTGTCAATTGTTTTACTCCATCTCAGTGAGAAGGAACATTTTATGCTGTATTAGTACGAGTTTTGTTGCTTTTCCTTACTGCTTTTTCTGTATTTGTAATATTGTACTTTTAAAAATCTTTACTCTGCAAGCCACGCAGGAAGTGGTAGTCATAAGCTTAAATAATAGACGTCTTTACCATATATGAGATGTATACATCAGTGATAGGGATAATTGTGCTTATCATCTGGAAACAACTGAAAATGAGCGGGTGCAGCACTTGCTACTTCATCAAAGCAGCATCACTACAACAGCAAGAATCAAGAAAAGCCCAGGGGAGAAAAAAGGAGGTTGGATGGCTAGTGAAGATCCCTGAAACACAGGATGGCTGAAGGTTACAGAAGCTGATAAATGTAATTCAAATTAAATAAATAATGTATCATGGTTGAGCTGACTCTGTTTCAACCTGTCTCTATTTCAACCTCTTGGTAAAGCATCTAATTATAATACATCAAAGCAAGGAAAAGGGGTGGTAAAGTTGAGGATAAATGGAAACAGGGTGTTAATCAAAATTTAGCAGAGGGCTAAAGACACCTAAAAGAGGGGGCATATTTTGTTGATGATCCCTGTGATGAAGACATATAAATTGGAGACCAGGATTTGGCACTGCAGTTACAGTAATAGTTGTTTCTAGTAAACTCTGCATGATTATTGGAATATGCATTTTCACCTTCGACTTGTAATGCATATGCAAAATTGATAAGAATAAACTGTCCCCTTATGGAGATTTCTACTGAAGTATATTGTATTTCAGTTGAGTTGGTAAACTTTAACTGGATGGTAGGATGGCACAACATGTTCATTTGCTCATGGAATGAAATAGTTTACAGTCCAGCTTTGCAGGCAAGCAAGAGCCGTCATTTTGATTGGGAAGATATTTAAAGCGCTTACAGTCAAGATGCTGAAGGGAGGGAGAGGAGAGAAAGGGTGACTCAATGCAGCAGCATCAGGTCCTTCTCAAGGCCCCTCCATGGATGATTAGATGGTTTGCTTCTGCTGCTTGACCTCTGCAAGTGTGCAGAACATAAGAAGGCTGCACACACGTACATCACCTTTCGCCTCTCCGAGGTGCAGAGGCCAAGTCAGGAGTCGGGACCACGGGCCATACCCCTTTTCCCTTCATACGTGCACTGAAGGCACAGAGAGGTCGGCAAGAATTGGAACCCAGAAGCAAAATGGGGGGCTGTGTACTGCTGGCAGCGGGGGAATGGGCTGGTCAGAAAAGTTTGGGGCTCCCCAAAAGGTGGGGAGCCAGGAAGCCCAGGACTGGCAGGCCTAGAAAGCTGCATGTTGTTGCTTATGGTTTCAGGGGTAACGAGAGGCTGCGGGCGACCCTGAAGAAACAACAGGTGGCTTATTCCTTTTTTTATATTTATACCCCGCCTTTCTCCCGAGCAAGAAATGCTTACGCAAGGCTGCTTACGTAAGTCTCCTCCTCTCAATCCTATCTCACAGCAACACCCCTGCGAGGTAGGCCGGGCTGAGAGTGCGCGCCTGGCCCGAGGAGGCCCATGGCCGAGCGAGGCCACCCCGCACGGCCGCTTGGCCGCAGGCGCGCAGCCGCCAAGCCAGGGTGGTCCCGCGGGCGGCCCCGCAGAGAAGGGTCGCCGGCGGCCCCGCGCTCCTTCCTGCCTCCCTCGCCCGCCCGCCCGGCGCGCCGCTGGCTCACCCGCCTGTTGCGGTCCGCCTGCTGCACCTCGCGCTCCTCGGGCCCCTGGCGGATGAGCGCCCGCACGGCGAGGGCGTTGTTGGTGCAGCAGGCCCGGAAGAGCGAGAGCGGCTCCGGGCTGCCGCAGGGGTCGGACTCGCCCAGCGACCAGTCGTCCTCGTCGTCGGCCCGCGGCGGGTAGAAGGAGTCGTCGGAGGCGATGCTGCGCGTGTCCGGCAGCTGCGAGAAGTCCTCGTACTCCTCGAACTCGTCCTCCTCGCCGCTCTCCGGCGCCGGCTCCGCGCCCTCGGGCTCCGCCGGCTCGCCTTCCGACCGCCCGGGCGGCGGCGGCGCCGGCGGCTTCCCCGCGGCGGGAGCCCGGCATTCCCCGACGCCCTTCGCGTCTCCGGACAGCAGCACCATCGTCGCCTCCCTTCGCCGCGGGCGGCCAGGAGCTTGGGCCTTGCTTGGGAGTTTTCACCCCCGGGAGCGGCAGGGCGCCCCCGAGGCTCCGGGCCTCCCGCGCCGATGCATACAAGCACACGCGTGTGCAAACGCAGCGTGCAACGCGCGGCCAGAAGAGGAGGGGGGCCGCCACATAAGACCCCCGCACACACGAACAAAACCAGAGAGCAAGTCCTTTCCACCCCTCTTCCGAAAGAGCAGAGGGGAACTCCCACTGTGGGCAAAGCGGGAAACCCCAAATCTTCCAGGGCCTCGACGGCGTGCAACAAGACCCGAGCCTGCTCCTCTGGTTAAGATCTCACCCAGGCCCCCGAGGGTGCGGTCAGCACACCCACACCCAGTTGAGCGGCCCGGGGGAGAAAAAGCCCCCCAAGGTCACGGCGTGCCCAGGCAGAAGCAGCGTCCCAGGAACAGGGGGCAAAGGCGGCCTCCATGGAGCTGGCGCCCCACGCAATTTTCTGCCCGTCTCTGCTCCAAACGTATTGCAGAAGTTTACGCCATAGTTCATCTCCGGCCAACAGTAGCAGAAAGATACCCTGGAATGTTGGGATAACCCCGTAATTGCTATGCTCACCCCAATATTTACTCCAGGTCGTAGATGCCCCTCTTATCCGTCCAGTGGTGTTTCAACGGCAATGCCCATCCTTCTGGAAGTGATCCTACCTCGATTAATCTTCGCGCAATTATGGGATCAAGAAGTGGGGCACAGGTGCTTCCCGGGCTTTCCAGGGTTAGGAAAACACGATTCCTGGAAATGTGCTGGAGTTTCCCATCAAAGCAATCTGATGCGCGCGGGCAGGAGCAACAGGAAGTTTGGGGGAACCACGGGAGGTGAATCTTCCACCGCCTGCTAGCACGCTTCTGCAGAGGGGAGAAGTCCAGACTCGCTGCTGCGACGCGGCCAGCCAGGGCAAATGTGGGACAGGAGCAGCAACTTCTTGCTTTTGTGTGTGCGGGGAAGGCGGCGAGGGGGGGAGAGGCTTTGCATTTCCAGGAAAAATCAGCGTCTCGCGCTATCTGATTTCCAGCGCTGGCCCAGCCCTTGCGCCCCGCTCGCTTTTCCTAAAAGGGACTTTGCAAGCAGGAGGGTGAATCACGTGTTTTTCCCGCCAGAAAGAGCAACCCGCTCGTGTGGACATCCTCCGCGCCGCAGCCCGCCGAGCGCCGAGCAGCTGGAGGCAGATCCTGCCAGGGCATCCGAGGAGGAGCGTGGCTCGCGGCTGTATTGCAGTCGAGATTTCCCGCGCCGCCGCCCGTGCGCAGGTCGTGCGCTGCTTTGCGCCCTCTTGTCAGGGCAGGGGGCGAGAAAAGAAACCCGCCGCGACAGACGCTACAGCCATCGACCGATCCTCTTCCAAATATGGTTCAGGAAAGGCTGCGAGGAGCGGCGTTTAGAAAACTCCGGCCAGCGAGTCCTAATCCGATCACCCAGAAGATTGAGGCTCCAGCTTAGCGTGTTGACATCAGGGACACATTTGCAAAGCGATTTACATGCAGCTGTCCATGTTGGTTTTTATGCATCGGCGAGGAAAATTGTCATTGACAGGTGAGTAATTTGAATTCCCTCCGGACTTTCAGCCCCGTATCTCCTCTTGGGCTTTTCCTCCCATTCTTCTCGGCAGAGTCGTTCAGACACGGATGTCCTAAGGTCGCATTCCAACGTCCCCACCCGACCCCCGAAAGTTTCCACCGGCTTACTGTTACCATGTCTCCCATACGTTGCGAGCCTCGAGTGTGAACACGCGGGGAAAGATTCAATTAAGAATAAATGGAGTTATTACAGTTGCTGAACATAACTGTTCAGGAGCCCAGGGGTTCTTCGGTGAGGAACTTTTAATAACTGCAAGTTATTAATATTTACCTTATTAATGTCGTTGCAGATAAGTACACATTTTAAGAGCATATTCTAAGGAAAAAAGATGCATTTGATACTAGAAACAGCCTGCGTTGTGGGAATAAAAAGGTTTGAATTAATACATGTTTTAAAATAATGGTTGTTTCATTGAGACAGTTCAGACCGCCTTGTGGCATTTTTTTAATCAAAACAAGGCAGAAGCTTATGTGCATGAAACTTTTCTCAAAGTGAGCAACATCATAAATATATTAGAGTAAAGGCTGGTATTCTTTGATTGAATGGTAGCCGTTTCAAGCATAGCTATTTAATAGGATTATAGTTTTAAATTCCTATTTTCTGTTCCATTCATCCTGCAGTTGAGTTATCTATATTTAGAACTCTAGACTTTGCTTATCCGATGGCTGTCTGTCATTAATCTGTCGGGGCTTTCTTTCACATTTTTCCTTCAAACTGACACAAATTCAATGCCACTTGCTTTCTCTAACTGCCCCTGGGGAGAAAGGGAAAGGAAGGGGTGCATACTAGAGAATACAACAGTATTTTAAATTCCTGGAATAACATAGTGAAGCTACCATACAGTTGGATACTTTTAAAAACTACAGTACTGTATAAGCAAACCTTTGGATACCCCTTCTGTTTCAGAACTGATTTCAAAGTCCCAACAACATGGTTGGGAAAATAGTAAGTTTCTACTGAAATGCTATATGCAGGGTTAAATTTCCAGAGGTCATCTAGTTTGTCCTTGAAAATCATTATTTTTCTAACCTGTTCAGGACAAGTAATGTTTCCTTTTTAGGTGCATAACTTTCCAGGTCATTGCCAAAACGGAGGCATCCCACATATAGATAGGTACAAACTTGCTGTTTTGTGAGCTGGCGAATGTGTACTTACTTAGTTTAGCCATTGGCATAGTTGGGAAGAGGACTAAAATCTTTGTAGCTGGAATCCTGTACATTTGCAAGAGAGTATGCCCCCCCCCCCCATGCAGTGGGAGCCAGATTCTGAGGGGAAAAATCCACAGGATTCTTTTGCATCAAAAGATGCAAAACTGCATTGTAACGCTCTTGCTGCTTTAACAAATAAACCAATTTCAAACTGCTTTGATTTTGTCGTGTGTGTATGCCTTGATAAAAGCAAGCAGAAGAAGCTGTGGAAAAGAAAGCAAGTGGGGAAGAATATCTCTTAGTAATGATGTAGTAAGAAAAAGTTAAGAAAAACAGAAAGGGGCATCCCAGGAGAACAAGAAGCGCTACTGTGTACACTCGTCACCCAGTGAAACACTGCATCTGTTGTATTGCTTTTTTCGTTGTAACTTTCAAGCAACAATTTATTGATAACCTCCACAATCATGGTTAAAAATCATCAATTGATGAAACCATTTGATACAGCATAGCTTTTGGTGTATTTCGAGAGGGGACTGGGCAGCTCTGCACACCTGCACTCTTAACTCCCGGCATTTACTGCAGTGGCTTTCAGAAGGGCTAATTTTGATGGATCAGGAGGAAAGGTGCGTTTAAGGGGAAACCATAGTTCAGGAGTGGAGCAGATGCTTTGCGTACAGAAGTGCTGAGTTTGATTCTGGGTTATCTAGCGAAAGGGATCAGGAAACAGAAGATACGAAGAAAGGCCTCTGCCTGTGACCTTGAAGAGCATCTGCCAGTCAGAGTAGGCAATATTAAGTTAGATGGACAAATTGTCTGTCTGACCCAATACTTTATTTCCTATGCTGTATTTATGTTTCCCTGGGAACAGACATAATAGTTGAGCTGGAAATGAGTATTTGATAGTGGTAGTGGCAAAGTATGTTAGGAGGAGAAAAGAGTTTTCTCAACATGCTCTCTGTCACATGGCATCAAACTGGATCAGTTATAAGTGGCTAAAGAGTCATGCTTAATATTTGGTGATGAAAATACAAAGTCTAGTCCTCACATAAATTCATACTTTCTCACTTGGAAACTTTTCATCACTAAATCCACATAAGGCAATGCTTACTCAGATACAGTGTGTATGTATGCAAAATCTTCCTACACAAATAATTTGTATAGGTAAAAATTTTGATTTGCAGGGGAAATTTTTCTCATCCTCTGGAGCGTGACCTAATTTAGCACGTTCATTTGTATTCAGTAAATAAAGCTACAGAAAGCACTCTTGTCAGTTTTGGTATCCCTCTACACCACAATTATTTGACTTGAATATTTGATGTACCTTCAAGTCATCGCCAACTTGTACCAACCCTGCAAATGAACACTTCCAAAATATCCTGTCCTTGACAGCCCTGCTCTTGAAAATGCAAGGCTGTGACTTCCTTATGGAATCTCACCGTTAGTCTTCCTCTTCTTTTGCCTTCGACTAGTCCTGGCATTATTGTCTTCTTGTGTTGCGTCTTGCCTTCTCCTGAAATATGCTTGAAATACAGCTTTCCAAGGAAAGATCTGGCTTGATTTGGTATAAGAACCACTTGTTCGTCTTTCCATCCATTTAGGGTATTCTAAAAACTCTCCTCTGGCACCATGTTTGAACAAGTTAATTGTCTTTTGTCAGTTTTCTTCACTGTCCAGGTTTCACTCTCCATACAAAATGATCAGGATGACAGTCATGACATTGATCTTGGCCTTGGTTTCCAAGGAAACATGCTTGCCCTCCGTCTTTTCTAGTTCCCACATTGCTGCCCTTCCAAGCCTTTTAAAATATTACAGGGATGAAGTTATAATGCACAATTAGGGCACGATCCTATTACAATGCCTGGAAGCCGCCAAACTCGGAGACTTATGGGCATCCATTATGGAGCAAGGGGAGTAGAAGAGGCTCTCTCCCCCAGCCCTACATGTTCATCTCAACAGTCTTTTTTGCTGGTCTTGTTAGAGGGTCTCGGAGGGCAAGGAAAGGCAGCTGGGGCAGCTGCAGGACACCTCGTCTCATGAACTTTCTGGTCTCTTCCTCTTCCCCATGACAACATGGCTGCCTAGGGAAAGCTGGGAGCTATGGGGCTTTTTTTTTACATAGGAACATGCCTTTACACAGTTCACATTTAAAGAAACAAACTAACTAAATGTTGTTTAGTTTTAGCAATTATTAATAAATAATTAATTAATCCAAAGAACCGTGCATATGTCGACAACTCATCCACTTAAGAGAGTTGCGGTCGCTTTTACTCAGACTGGTGGTGCAGCTTCAGTTTGTTGGTGACTTCTTATTCGTTCCAGTTCACCCTGAGATACGAATGTATTTCAGAGTACACATTTTAAAAAACAGGAACATGTTGATTTGTTCGAGGAGCCTTTTTGGCAGAAGAAAAGGAATAAAGATTCTTGGGGATATAGAATATTTCAAGTTCCAAGGTCCGAGAAAGCACATCAACCGTGGTGCAGAAAATCACAGCTCCATCTCCTCCCCCCCATAGCAGGCAGCCGGAAGAACTGCATCAGCGGCTCTCCAAGGTAGGGAAAGCAGGGAGTCGGGGAAAGAGGCGTGTCAGGGGTGGGAAAGGGAGTACATGGGAGATGCCCGGATACGAGATCATCTGGAAGCTGTCCATCCTCCTTCCCTCTTCCTCCAAAACATTCCAGTTCAGTGGCCAAAGAGCCCATCCAGCAAAATACGCAGGAAGAAGGCGGAAGATGGAGAGGAGAAAATCACCTTTGTTGGGCCTCCTGCTCTGTTTGGGATGGCCACAAACCTGGGAGTCCATGGGATTAAGTGCATAGCAATAGGTGGCACGACAAATAATTGTATGCTCTCACGTACTTGCCAGAGATAATCACCTGAAAACATTAATTACAATTTTTAAACTGCCAATCTTGGCTTACACACACTTGATATCTGTTGGTATCCATTATTGGTACCAATTGATTTATGAAATGTGGAATATTTCAGATAAAGTCCTAGAAAGGGTTCTGCTTTATTCCACTTCTCAGAGCCGAAAGTTATTCGGTTCGTGCTCAAAGGTATTGTCTTTAAGATAATTCCCATCTTGGAATCCTGGCATTGACTCTGCGTTCCGAAGCTGAACTCCAGCTCTCATTAAGTTTAGATTTGCTTGAGCTTGCAGAAACCCCCAGGTTACTTAGAGCTTGCAGAAACCCCCAGGTTGAGTGTGTTTTGGAAGCTTGCTGACATTTCAAGGAAATAGGTGTGCTTATTGCAACATAAAATACATTCTCACGGCGTTTCATCAGGCTCATGTTTGAAATAGGACAAGGAAGCAACAACAAAGTCTCGGGCAGCTGCAGTGGTTTCACTGGAGGAATTTCCCTGTTCTAAGACTAACCTGTGCTTCCTACAATGTGCTACCGAGCGTAGTTAAAAAGATCCGATTATCTAATCATTTGTACATTCCTTGAAGCCTAAATTACTGGTTCTATTATCCTTAATGATATGACACAATCCTCCAAGAATTTCTTCCACACAAGCTTTACTCAAAGGAAAGTCATGATCCTTTTCAATAAAGCAACAATAAATGTTAGTGTTACTGTTTGGTGTTCTTTAATGTATTTATTTACTGCTGTTAGCTGCCCCGAGGCTTTTTTGCAAGGGGGCGGCATCTAAATGTGTAAATAAATAAATAAATTCCTAGGAATTCGTGTGTGTGTGTGTGACCGCTCATTTCTGTCCTGTGAGTTTGGATGTGCATGGGATGTACACTCCCCAGTGGAGTGATGACATTCTCATTTACTCCTCTGAAACAGTCCGTTGCCTATGTTGGTTTTCTCCACTGATGGAAGAGCGTATTTGTTAAATTTATAAACACAAAGGACAGCAGCAGTTTTGGAAGTCAGCAGTATTTTTAACCATCAGTTTTTGGAAATGTCACTATCTTTAGGGTAAACAGCAAGGAAGATGACAGGCGACAGCTGCCTCACTAGCCAAGATAGTGGGATGAACAGAACAAGTGAAACTTACTGCTTTGCCATTCACTACTAGCTTGGCTTTGGATATGTTAATCCCTCTTAATTGCCTCCTCTGTAACATGGCAATGGGATGGAGCCAGGATCCACGTGTTCCCACAGGTGGAAGACCAGTTCCCTGTCCCCTGCTGCTCATACCCCCAAAATCTGTTCCAAAGGGTTGGGGGGGTACTCCAGAGCATGAGAGGTGGTGCTGGGGACAAGATGGGGGTGGGGGACACTGAGAATTGTGTCCGCCCAGGCTGTCCACAGAAGCATCTTGTTACATGTAAAAGGAACATATTGTATATCCCACTGACTTCCACAAATAGAAGGTGTCTGCATTCACGTAACGGCAAGTTTGGTCCAGCCTGGTGATGATAATATCTTGGCAGTCACGTTGGGTCTCTGCCTAGTCTTGTTTGTGCCTTTCTAACATTTCAGTGCAGGAAATCCCAAGTGGGTTTGAATATGGACTAGTTTATAACTAAACTAGTCTATATCCAACCCCTAATTAGGATAAGCCAAAACCTAGCCCCATGAAATTTAGTCTCATTCCACCCCTAGGCATGCTAGAGGATGTACATGCAACTAGATATGTAATCTTCATTTCCATTCGAGTAGACACATTGAGTAAAAAGAAAAATCTACATATCTTTAAAATACTTAGAGATTGTATTATATCAGTTGTACATAAATATCACAAATTTTAAAAACTAAACAAAATATTGTTACCCATTTCAATAATAGCTGTTAGAATAAACAAGCAAAAACTTGGATACATGTGGATCTCAATGTAAACATTTATTTATTTATTTATTTAGGAAGCTTCTATGCCGCCCCGTTCGTCAAAGCCTCGGGGCGGCTCACAATAATAAATAAACAAACACAATATAAAAACAATATAATTTGCATCAACCTGGCCAATAAATAAATAATATTAACAATTAAAATAATGTTTGAATAAAAAGGTCTTCGCCTAAATATGCTCTTATCATGCCATTGAATAAAATGTCTCCCCTATATTAATTATTAGTTAAACAGATTATGTTTCTGCTTTGTTGGTACATTAAAGAGGAAAAAGTAATGTGTTTTAATGCTTGAATGGATCTTGCCTACCATTAAAGATGTAATATATGATGAAAATAATCTTGTTGAAATCCTTTGCTTATTATTCATCTTGCTGAAATAAGAACCTGAGCCAGGTCCCTACTGTATCAGATCAAAGGCCGTCTCGTCTGGCATCTTGTTTCCCACATAGGCCAATCAGAAGTGTGTGAGAAGCCCAAAAGCAGGACATGAGGCCATAGCTGCCTCCTACTGGATGTCAAAATCCCCTAGAACAGGAAACTTGAGGGAAGCCTCCAAGACCAGATCCACAGTTTAGTGAAGGAAGACTGTTGCGCATCATAGTCAGGACTGTGCCACATCTGGCATGCCTGGGCACTTGCCAGGGCTCCCGCAAAGCTCTCCACTGATGTCTGCCATAGTCCCACCACTGCTGAAAAATGGTACCTGGGCCCAGGAGTACCTCTCATTAACCACAGTGCCATGGAGCAATGCATTTAGAAAAGCAGGTGGCTGTAAGCCATGCGACGCAGAATATAGAACTGTTGCTTCCCACTGGGTGAGGGGACATAAAAGGAAAGCACTCTGCTTTTCCTCTCAGACCCAGAGCGAGCCCTGAGTGGGATCACAGCACCCCCACAAGAGTCTGGTGCTTTCCTGCATGCCCACAGGTTACAGGTGCGCGAAATCCACATGTGGAATTGGTGGATTACTGCGGTGCTAGGAATCCCGCTGGACCAAACTTGGAAATATTAGCTCCAGCTTGATCCAACCAGCTCTCCATTTTATGTCTAAGAGCAGCATGTTTATGCCAGATCGACTCCTGCAGGCAACAGCAGAACATCAACGGTCTCATAGGCTGAGGTGATAGCTCTTACATGTCCAACTTCCCACTGCCCAGAACAAATAGCCCCTCTGCCAGTGGTTTATTTTCTGTGCCCTCCATATTCAGAATAGTTCACTCCCTCACCTCCACTCTGGAATCTGAAAATATCCCCCCATCCTGTAAGAATAAAATAAATCCCCAGAAAATGCGGAACGGATGGTGATGTTCCTGACCCCTACAGAACATAAACAGACACTGATGCAGTGCTAGTGCAGTACAAGACGGATTTAGTCCAGAGCCCTCCTCGACCCCGTGCACGTCCCAGAACTGTTCCGGAGGATCCCCTGACCCTCCAGAGTGGGTTTGCCGGAGCTGCAGGGGGAGAGGAAACCTCTTACACCGCTTGAACTAACTACACCTTTAGACTCAAGCCATCCTTATTGTATATCACTTGTTTGTCGTTCTGAGAGCATCCTAAAGGGTATTGCTTGCTAACCGGTATCACCTGAGGGCATGACATACATAAGTACAGGACAGATCCTCCCACTGCTCCAGTGTGGGCCCGTGACAGTGACAGGGTAAATGCGGCAGGCAGGAAATGGAAAGAAACATCCCTTTTTTCCCCTCTCGGGCCCGCTGAGGATGGCGCTAGCATGGTGCTAAGAATACGTGCTCCGGGGAGGACCAGTGCTGCTCCTTATTGGGAGGGGAACCTGTTAACGCCCAATTTCACCACGAGACAGTGTTTTCTCGAGAATCCATCCAATACAGATGGAGCTGTCCAAAGGCATTATCTGTGTAAGCAGGAGAGTGTTTTAAAAATAAGCCTCAGAGCTTAAGAAATCCTTTGTCTCATTCCAAGACAATACGGTGAGACTAGAGAGGCTCTCTTGGATGCACTTCACCGCGGTACATCAAGGGGTATCTCATAACAGTAATAAGGCAAAGTCTAATGTTAATTAAAATTATTATTGCAGAATATGTTTATTTCATGAACCCCAGCTGCTTCCAAAAAGTATTTTTGCTTCCATATAAATTTGGCCTGCATAGTTAATGTGAAAATAGTCATATTGTCTATGGAGACCCATAGGAATTGAAAAACAAATACTAAACCTCTTTTTTTTTTTTTTTAAATCAAAGCTAGAATGCAAAATCTACTTGGCTTCAGTGTTAATTTGTTAGCAGCTCACTTCCATTATTCCACATTGAATAGGTGTGTGTAAAAAAGGATTGGCATATGTTATATTTGGTGAGATATAATAATCTTTGCAACTATTGAAATAATGAATTAGGAGAGAATCCACAAAAATGTTTTTCACTTGCATGATTTTCTTCTCCTGTTTATAGAATAGGCAGAGACAACCCAGCAAACCTCAACTAGACCCAGAAATGAGGCAGCTTCTGCCCTACAGGTTATGAAACCTGCTTTTTCTTGAAACAGGGATTTTGTCACTGCTCTGACTGTTCACAAACTTCCTAGCTGGAAAACAGACATTTTCTGTTTAGACTACATAAAAACATGTAATCAAAATGCACTTTTTTTCCCCTTTCATTTTTACATTCCCTATATATCCATGTCTAGCAACAGGACAAGTTAAAATAAGTAAATAGTAATATAAAATCCACATCCAAAACACTTTTACTTGGAAGTATATCACACTAATTTCAGGCATGGCAGAATAGTCTTTGATTTCTGCCAATTCTCTTGCTATTCTGGAGAATCTTCAGCTTTGGGAATAATTTTTCCTAAAATGCTGGCAGGACATAGGAGGCAGAAGAGCCTCTTTCCTTGAGTAGAGTTGGTTCTCACAGAAGTTAGGACCTAAGCAATAGCTAACAGCTGTTAAGAATCCTCTATGAATTTGTCTAACAACTACAGTAATGAACATGCAGATTTTGAGTGGTGTTTCATCACTTCCTTTCAACTTGCAGTTTTATTCTTCCTGAACTCATTCATAGAACGTCTGCAAGTCAAACTTTTAGGCAGTTTGGAAGAGCTCCCAGTCATTTCAATGGGGATTGTGCAGAACTTGAACCTAAGGTGTATCGTATTTACAATGAGCTCCGCAGCCTGTTTTTCCGCTCGCTCCTTTCAGTAATTGGAACCTTATTGGCACTTGGATGGCTGCCAGAAGGAGCCCTTATGCAGATCACTGCTTTGCTCTGAGGAAGCAAGTCCCCCGTCAGGTGTGGGTGGATCATTTCAGACCTGGCAGAGTCTGCCCACTTGCCAGCTGCCTTTGCCTGCATCTGCTACATCCCAATCTGGAAAAGTACAAGACTGAAACGGTGAGAAATTCTCAACATATTCCATACTGGCTAGTCTAACAAAACTAAACAAGGCACTACCTCATAATTAATCCTCAAACAATTATAACACTTGGTTATTTGTCAGGCAGAAGGTTTAATATAATTAAACCACATACCTGCTATACACTGTTTTCAGTTTTTCAGCACTTTAAGCTACAGAATTGATTTAAGTATCGATAGGTCTGTATATATTGTATGTTGTAAGCCGCCCCGAGGCTTTGTTGCGATGGGGCGGCATATAAATGTTTTAATAAATAAATATATTTAAAGTATGTAAACATTGCGCTGTCAGTGTTTGAGTAAACGGTTCTCAACAGATCAATCCACCAATGTATTTGTAAATTATACTTTAGTGGTATACCGTGTCTTAATGTAGGGATGCAGGCAGATGCCCTTCAGATCGCTTGCATTTATATAATTGATGGTTAGGTCTTGATTTTTGATGGGCCGGTCCTCTTCCAATGGCACTGGCTGAGCCCAAGTCAGAGTGCTAGTACTAACATTGAAATCCTAAACAGCTGAGGCCAGGTTACCGGAATGATCAGCTCATCCCATATGTACCTACCAGGGTCCTGACATCATCTTGGGAGGTCTTCTCCAGGAGCCCCTTCCAAAGGAAGTGGAGGGGAGGACTCCCAGGTGCGGGGCCTGTTTGGCTGTGGCACCCAAGTTGAGGAATGAGCTTTCTAAAGAGGTGCACCTGGCACCTACTTTGTATTCCTCTCAGCATCAGATGAGGACCTTTTTTAGCTTCTCAGCATTTAACAGTTTAACTTTTTTGCCTCGTTTTTAATAACGTGTTTTATTCTGTAGCTCTGCTTCTATGCTGATTCAATTGCGAAGTGTGTTGCTGTATGTATTTTATCTATTTACTTTTAACATTGGTTAACAGTCCAGACAGCCTTGGCTATTGTCAGTATACACATGAAATAAATAATGAAATAAACTGCCCAAAGCTTGAGTTCCCAGGGCAGTGGATGACCACTAATAAATACATAATGCATGGCTATACATCAACTTAGCATGTAGAGTCACCTCTGCAATGCTGGACTGCAGCCGGGTGGATGATCACATGTGGAAGTGGAACAGGGGCTTAAACTTGGTGGCCTCAGAGGACGTGTCCAACTCTACTTCTATTCCATTCTGTTCCGTTCCATAGAGATCACAAAATCACATTAAAATATTTAAAACCACATTTTAAAAACTAAAACCAGTCCGTACCACTAGACCTGCTAAGAAAGAGCTGGCAATGCCCCCTCCCATTCCCATGTGCTATTTAGAATTGGTAAGTGCCTTGGCAAAGACGGCAGTCCTGAACTAGCACCAAAAAGATCGCAAAGCTGGTGCCAGGTGGACCTTGGTGAGGAGGGCCTGCCATAATTCATGCACGATCACAGAGAAGGGCCTCCTCTTCGCTTCCACCTTTCTTGGAGGAACCATTGCAGGAAGGCCTCCATGTTAAGCAGAACGGCTGGGTGCATTGTGGTTCGAAGAGGCTTTCCACCAGGTATTTTGGTTCCAAGCTGCATGGGGCTTTATAAGTTCAAACAAGCACCTTGAGGCAGGTTCAGAAGGCAGGTCAGAATACGAGCAGGTCAGAACCAAAGTGCTGTGCTCGAACTGTCTGGTCCCTGTTATTAAGTCTGACTGCATCATTATTTGAACAAACTGCAGCTTCTGAACAGTCTTCAAGGACAGTCCCACGTAGAGTGCATTGCAGTAGTCTATCTTAGAGATTACGAGAGCATTGATGACTGATAGCAAGCGATCTCTGTTCAGGTAAGGGTGCAATTGAGATACTAGCCAAAGCTGGTGGAAGGTGCTTCAAGCCACTAAAGCCACCTGGGCCTCAAGTGACGACGACGGATTAAAGAGCACCTCCAAGGCCTGATCTGCTTCTTTGAAGGGAGTGCAACCCCATCCAGAACAGAATGAGCACTTTCAACAGGTTGAGTACCCTCAGAGGAGCCCTGTGGCTACAGCATCTCAGTCTTGCCTGCACTGAGGTTCAATTTGTTGGCCCTCATCCGGTCCATTGTCCCTCACAGCCAAGCACTGCTTAGCACTTCTGTGGCTTCACCTCTGAAACTGCAGAACCAACTTTAAAAAAGCAAACAAACTCAAGTAGAAGATCATTTGCACTTTTCAGCATTTCGTGTCATGGTTTTCCAATATGAAAACCAGCACTCCCCCCCCCCTATTTTTCAGTAACTGTATTCAATGGGAAGGACTGCAGGTGGCGCAGTGGTTTAAACCGCTGTGCTGCTGGGCTGGTTGATCGAAAGGTCACCGGTTCAAATCTGCACACGGGGTGAGCTCCTGTGCTCTGTCCCAGCTCCTGCCAACCTTGCAGTTCGAAAGCATGCAAATGCAAGTAGATAAAAAGGTACCACTTCGGTGGGCAGGAAACAGCGTTCCGTGCACTTCGGTGTTTAGTCATGCCGGCCACATGACCATGGAGACTTTCTGTGGACAATGCTGGCTCCCTCGGCCAGGAAACGGAGATGAGCACCGCCCCCTAGAGTCAGGCATGACTGGACTTAATGTCAAGGGGAAACCTTTACCTTTACCTTTTTATTCAATGGGAGGGCAATTCTTGCACCTTGTGGAGGGTGAGGATACTCCTTGTCAGCCAATGACACTACCAGCAGAATGTGTCACCTGGGTATGGGAAGCATACCTGGTGTTCTGGCAATCTAACAAGCCCTATAACACGCCCCCCCCCACCCCCAAACCATTAAATTGCTCGTCAGAGTCTAGGGACCATAAAGAAATAGGCTGGAATGCCTATTTCTAAGAAAAGTCAGCAAGCAAAATCTAGAGGCTGTAAGTTAGAAATGAAAGGGTAATGAATGTCTGCCTCGTAAGGCAAGAAAGCATCGTTTAAACTGAAGGAAGGAAAAGATCAGAAAATTGCCTGTGCGCTTTTAAATGCACTTTCTGTGCATAACTTCAATTTTAGCTAGCCAAATCTAATCTAAGAAGAAAGGCTAAATGGTAATTAACTGTAACTGTGCACGATAAAATGCGTGCCAATTAGCCATTGTTTAATGAAGATGGTTCTATCCTGCCTTGAAAGGCTAGAGAAAAACGAAAATATTTGAGCACGTCTTTCTGCGCCACTGTTAATGCAGGGAGTGGGAAAACATCGCATTTCGGCTGTTTTGCCAAAGGTGCAGCCTCGTGTCCTGGCTTCACGTCCCCGTCGCCACACAGAAAAGCAACACCGGCCTCGCAGCAGGACGTGTGACATCTTCGGCAAGTCGGCAATTGTGACCCCAATCCCCGCAATGCGCACGCGCGTGGCTCACCTGCAGCGCCCCATCTCGCCAGCAGAGGCCGCTCTCCCCGCCGAGGCCTGCTCCTCCCTGGCGGCGGCCCCTCAGGAGAAGCCGCGGTTGTCGTTTCAGTCTGGGCTAGCTGAGAAGAAGGCCAGGCCAGGCCAGGCCAGGCCAGGCCAGGCCAGGCGCAACAGAGTCGTGGTGGCTGGCGTGCTCTATGGATGCGTCTGAACCCCCCGCGAGGGTCCGCTACGTGCCCCGGGAGTGTTAACGGGTTGGGTTGTCCTTGCCAGGTTCAAAGATGGCGCCGCCGCCCCCTGCCTCCCGTCGGGCGCGGCGCGAGCGGTAGCGGGGCTGCCCTCAACAAGCATGGCTGCCGGGACGGGCGAGCGAGAGCGGCCGCTGCGCTTCGCCGTGTGGCTCGGAGACCCGGTAAGCCGCGCCCGAGCCTCGCCGGCAGGAGGGAGCCAGGGCGGGAGGCGGCGCGCCGGCAGCCCCTCCCGGCCACACGGCCCCCTTCGGGCCCGGGCCCGTTTCCATTACCCGAGTTTACCCGCAGCCGAGTGGAAGGGGAAGGGGCGCGTGTCCTGGCGGCCTCTGGGGCTGGAGCTTGCCCGGCTGCTGCTTTATTTTATTTAGTTAGTTCGCGCTTTTATATACCGTCCTTCACTAAAAGTTGCAGGACGGTAATGCAGTGAAATAAAAGGGCAGCCTCAAGCAACAAATTGCATGAGATAAAATCCCATCTTAAAAAACACACGAATACTTAAAAAATCGGGAAAATAAAAAAGTTTTGCTCTGGCGCCGAAATGAAAAGAAGTGTCGCCGTCGGACACACCTATCTAGGGCGCATGCTTCAAAGCTGGGGAGCTACCGCAGAGAAGGCCCTTCTCTAGCTAGCCACTCTCCGGATCTCCTTCAAAGAGGTCTCTCCAAAAGCGTGGCTCTAGGGGCTGAGTACCTTGCAGGGGAAGATAGGCCTTTGACTTCCTTTGGGCCAAGAGGTGATGAAGGGTGCCATCCATGCACTTTAATGACAGAGCGATACCTTTAGGTGTGCCTGGCTGGTGGATACTGGAAATTGCCTGGGATTGCACCCTTAATTTGCCTGCTAGCTTTGGGCAGGGAGAGGAGCAGAAGAGGGGAAAGGCAAGTGAGGGGTGTCCCATTTAGTTATCTGGCTTATCCACTATTCTGCAAGGATCTTGCAACCGCTTTTTCCCCATTTATTATTGTTCCCCAGTATGAGAAAGTAACGTGCCCCTATGATGCTAACCATCAAATGCCTCAATCTTCCCTTGAGAAGCATATGGTATCCTGCAGGCTGAGGAAACTCGAATACTCCAAAGAGGAGGAGGTAATACTCTAATCTGGCTTTCTTGTCTTTTCTGGTTATTCATAATTTGGAGGTTGGAGGGAAACAATGTTGCTTCGTGGTTTTTGAAAGGTCTAAGTGGGCTTATGTTCTTTGAAATAGGATTTTGGAAAAAAAGTGTTTAAAAAGTCAATTCATACTCTTTTTAAAAAGTTCTAATTTTTCTGTGGCTCTGCAAAATGTAAATTAAATTTAAATGTACTACAGTCTGCATTTATCTTATGTTAGAAGTTAATTATGCATCCAACAAACGGTTGAGTTATAGTGTGTCCTGCTATGTAAAATAAATTCATTTGGAAGAATCTAACTTCTCAGGTTAGGGATTGTAGATGATACACATAAACCATGTATTGTGTAAATATTTTTAATGTAATCTTTACTGGGCTTGGAGATAGCAGACAAAACAAGTTCTAAGATGCATCTTATTAGGATCAGCCACTAAACCAGTCTGAATAGACTTCTATCTCTTATGTTAGGTTCTCCAGCTACCATAGTATTACAATTTTATCTGTTCATAGTATATGAATAATTATGATTCTACCAATCAAGTACAGTCTACTTTCTGTTTCATTAAAAGATAATGTTTTATCTGGTTACTGTCACTATTTACTTTGGATATGTACAGCCTAATCTTATGCAATTTTACTTGGAAGTAGTAAATTCCACTTGGTTCATTGGGGCTTCTTTCCAAATAAGTGTGCTTTGATTGCAGGCAAAGTCTTCAAGTAGTCAAGCATTTCTTGTACACTTTACTAATGTACAGCGGAAGCCAAAAAGAAATGTTTCAAAGGAGATGTATTTCTTCTAGACAAAGGGCATATAGACTATGCCCCAAATTTTTGGATTATGTTGCTGTGTTGTTCAGAGGCTGTAACTGAAGACTAACATATTCTGATTGTTATCGGAACCAGTCAACAATTAAAACTTGTTTGAAAACAATTTTTTAAATTGGACCTTTTTCCTTGGTGATTTAAATGTTCTTGATTCATCCTACCTTTATATTATATTAAAGAAGTTGATTAGTCACAGGAATCCTCAATGATTAAATGGCTTTTTTTGGTCTTTAGATTGAAATGTATGATTCTACATTTTTCTACGAGAAAGCAAACATTCCTAAAGTTCAAATGGGTGAGTGTGAATGTGACAGTAAATATAAAATTAAATAGTGAGGCTTCAGATATTTCTACTTATTGTTCCAATTAACAAGGATAACAGAATACAGAGAATAATGCACTCATTAGATGATCCTATAGATCTTTCTGGATTCTGCTGAACTGCAAGATGTTCTACAAATGTTGGCTTTATCCTGATCCCAGTTGAAATCGGGAACTGAAATCTGTGCAGCGGTGGGCTATGGGCGTGTGCTTTTAAGGGAGGTCCATTTACGGTCTGATGTAGGGCTCAGCCCAGAGTAGAGGACAGCAGGGCATCCTATGCTAAGTAGAGGGAACATGGATGTTCCAGCTCTGTAAAGCAGTTTGGCAGCCAGCCAGGCTGTGGTGCTTCAGAGGAGGAGGGAAGAAGGCTCTGCGCATACTTGATGTCTGGGCGGCGCCATTTTCCTCCCCTTCCTGTCACGCTAAACGGGTTTTCTGTTACAAACCCGGAAAAACAGCCTGCACAGTTCTTGCCATGCTGGCTGCCAAGCATGGATCCCCACCTCTGAGGCTAGAACTCCTCTTTCACTTCAGAGCTTGGAATCCGAATCATCCTGTGGCCAGCTATTCGTCTGTTTTTTCAGTTTAGTGTTCACTGTGAATGAATTGTGACAGTTGTTATAGTTCTGAAAATAGCAACTGGAGGAGAGCCAATCAGGGATTCTGTTTTTCAGAAGACTTATTTGGGTTGTTAATTGCTATCTCACTTGAAAGGCACCGAAGATGATACATGTGGCATAATTAACGTTGCAGGTCAGGGCTTTGAAAATGCACCGGAAACTTCAGTCATATTGTCACACAGGTGTTTAGAGACCTGTTTTCCCCTGTGGAGGAGGGCAGGACGCATTCCAGTGGAGCAAAGCTCAGGGAACCAAGGTTCAGTTTGGATGCCAGGAAGCACTTCTTGACAGTTAGGACCCTGAGGGCGTGGAATGGGCTTCCACGGGAGGTGGTTGAAGCCCTATTGGTGAGGGTGTTCAAGGAGAGGCTGGACATGCACATGGTAGACATGTCATGAGTGGAGCCGGCTGGAGCCGGGGGTCAGACTAGATGGCCTGGGAGGCCCTTTTTGACTCATTCTGCTTCTGTGTTTCTATGTATCCACCACTGGACTGGTCTCTTTCAAATTTGACTGTTAAAATATTTTACTGTCAGAAATGAACATGGGGAAATGGGAAAGAAGGTCACATATAACCAGAAAATCCTAACACCAGGTTTCAGTTGAGTGCTTCAAGGCACTCTTGGATGAGACTGATGATCTGGGTCCATTTCCGTCCAGGTTCAGGCTTGGTTTTGTCACAGAAACCACTTTAGTCACCTTGTATGATCACCTAAGCCTTGAGAGGGACAGAAACAGTGTGACCCTGTTGGTTCTCTTGGACTTCGATACCATTCACTATGGGATTCTTCTGGAGCAACTTTCTGAGTTGGGTGTGAGAGGCACTGCAGTGGAGTGGTTCCACTCCTGCTTGGCCGATAGGCCGCAGAAGGTGGTGCTTGGAGGGCGCTGTTCTGCCTCTTGGATCCTCCACCATGGGGGTGCCTCAGGAATCAGCCTTGTCCCCCATTATATTTAACATCTGTGTAAAACTGCTGAGTGAGGTCATCTGGAGTTTTGGGGTCTGTTGTCGTCAGTACGCTGATGACACATAGCGCGCGCGCTCTTTCTCTCTCTCCCCTTTTCACCTTCAGCCAGGTGAGGCTCTTGTGTGTGCTAAACCAGTGGCCAGCTGCAATAACAGACTGGATGAGGGCTAACAAACTGGAGCACAATCCAGACAAGACTGAGATGCTACCAGTGGGTGGCTCTTCTGACTCCTTGAGCCATCTTTGTAATGAGGCCCAGGAGGCCTCAGTGGCTTAGAGCACCTTCTTCCAGCTTTGGCTAGTGGCCCAGCTATGCCACTATCTGGACAGAGATAGCCTGCTACTCGTGATCTGTGCTCTGGTAACCTCCAAGCTAGATTCCTGTAATGCACTCTACATGGGGCTGCCCTTGAAGACTCTTCAGGAGCTGCAGCTTGTGCAAATTCCTGCAGCCAACTAATAACGGACCAGAGAGTCTGAGCATACAACATCAATTCTGCCCCATTTGCACTGGCTGCCAATATGCTTCCAAGCCCAATTCAAGGTGCTCCTTTTAACCTCTAAAGCCTTACACGACTTGAGACCTGCCAAATATCTCTACTGACCACCTTCTGCCTGGACTCCACAGTCACGATTTGGGGCCTGCATCTGAGGGAGGCTCCATTGGTGGCAACAAAGAGAAGGGTCTTTCCAGGGTTGTCCACTAGTTACAGAATGAGCTCCCCGCTGAGGCCTCCCTGGTGCCAACCTTAGTATCTTTTTGGCACCAGGTAAAGACTGTCCTCTACTGCAGGGCATTTTAGCGTGGCTTGCCAGTTGTTGAAAAGGTGTTCAGATTTTCTTCAATTCTTGTTTTTTGCATCTGTTTAAATTGTGTTTGATAAGCTTTTTATTGATGTTTATTATGGTGTATTTTATATTGTATTTTAATATGCTGTTGTGAACTGTAAATATAGAGAGCCTCAGCTATTGTGTGGTATAGAAATTAAATTAATAAAACAATAAAATTATTGCTCAGCATGTAAAAATGTCCAGTTTCTCTTAAACTTGAAATCTGTGCATGTGCATGAGTATTAAAACTGTGCTCCCTGCTAAAAGTATTTCTTGTCTGTATATTTCAGCCATTGTAGATTAAATGAACTGTCCTTACACTTCAAGGAGGAATTAAGTGCAGTTATGTGACGCGCTTTTCTATTTTTCTTCAGACAAGGATTTGCAGTTTGACATTATTAAACAGGCCACTGCTAAAGAGTGTGGAAGTTATTCTCCGGGTAAGTGGAGGCTTAGCCAAGTTGTTGCGAACTGCTCTGTTCTCCTCGTCTGAACGCGGTGCTGTTTGTGAAGATCCTAGAGCACCTCGCCCCTGTGCTTGGCTCCTGTGTAGCCTCACTGCTTTGTATGCCAGAGCATGTTCCAGTACAGAGACTCCTCCTCACTGGACTGCTCTTTGTTTCCTCTCGGAACATTCTAAATGCCTTCAGTTTTGAGGCTTAGTTACTCTCTTTTAATACACCTTAACACACAGCAGTGAGGCCAAACTGAGCTTTATTATTTTTACTGATTATCCATACAGCACTTTTTCATGCACAGATTTAAAGGAGGGCATGAAAGCATCTGTTTGGCAACTGGAGCCAAGGTGTGATTTGCTGAAAACCAACCAGCTTAATCATGCCTGAGGTGGGATTCAAACCCAGCTGCAAGTTGTCTGATTTAGCCTTCTGCAGTTCAGTGAAAGTCTCTTTATCTGTCTGGATAAGCAAAACAGAGCCTGGACCTCAGATAATGAATGATTTGAATGTGGGAAATCCAGGGTCATTCCCTGGTCTGTTATAATGCTTCCTCTCAGGGTGCCTTGAAGGAAAAGCAGACTCTTGGCTCCAGAACCACAAATATGACATGGGAGTGGTTAAGTATCCCCATCCTATCGATCCTCTCTTGCAACTCCTTCCTCTCCACATTCCCATGTAGGACCACCTGTCTGCCTGCATCACTCTTAGCTCTGACCAGACCAGGTGCACTGCAGAAAGGTGCTAAGATGATGAGAGACGCCAAGCCAAGCCACAGGTTGCATGGAAATGTGAACTGATTCCCTTGCTCAGTGCAGATCTGACCTGGAACAATATGTCCTCCTTGTCTCCAAATCAGACCCTGAGCAGAGCCTGTCTGTCAGGCGTCAAAGCAGCTCTGGCGGCAGTCTGTATTGAGCGGTGAGGTGGGATAGAAAACTGGGCTGTTCTGACACAAACCTTATTTGCCTTGAGGGAAAGACATGCCGCATCACCCTTCATTCCACCTGACGCTTCTTTTAGCAACTCCTAGTAGCAAGAAGTTGAGTTCCAAAGACTGCTTGTGTCTCTTATGCCCCCAGCCCAGAGCCCTTGTTTATTTCTATTGTAATAATGGAATCGACTTGTCGGCCTCGTAGGTGCTTTTTCCTCTCTTCCTGTGGAAGTGCCGCAAAATCACAAGCGTTACATCTGTGACCTGACCCAAGCCGACCGCCTTGCGCTTTATGACTACGTCCTGGCAGAAACAAAGAACCAGAGGTCAAGATCTCAGCTGACGGAAAACGACAGTGATCTCTTTGTGGATTTGGCTGCGAAAGTCAACCAAGGTCCGGGGGGAAATGTTGCAGCTGTAGTTCCTGTGATGTCTGAAACTCATAAAGCACGTGATGTGGGGCTTGGCACACACTTGCTGAGACATCCGTATTCTTTTCTCTCGAGTTAGAATTTCCCCATCTGGCTCAAATCTGGGGTACATGATGGCCCTCTGGGATTAGTAACGGTGTAAAGCCACCGGATAGGCTGCGGGTGTCATTCACACGTTTTAATTACAGGGAATTGCACATGCACTTTTCTGAACTGCAGCCAGCAGGCATTGCAGTAGGCATCCCCCTAAGCAGCAGCAGCAGCAAGTACGTTGCTTCTAGGGAACGGGCCTTAACTCTGCCGCAGAGACGGGGATGGTATAAGCCGCATCCAGAGCACTGTGCTGCACCTGCTCTGGTGTCACTTTGCAGTTGATCTTGGGCCATGAATCATGCACCTACGCAAAATGCAAAATGCGTTGCTTGCATTTTGGTACATGAAGTCAAGCTTGGTGTTTCCAGTGTAACATAAATGTATTTGGTCATTTAGATGATGGTCAGAAAGGTCCAAAGTCCCATCTTGAAATTCTCGCGGAGATGCGGGATTATAAAAGACGGCGGCAGTCCTACAGAGCCAAGAATGTTCACATAACAAAGAAATCCTACACAGAGGTGAGTTCAGAATAGTTTGGGAGGTATTATTGAGGAGTTAAAATATGCTCATCAACATGACCATATATTAAACCACTTAGACTGGCAGGAGCATTTGAATGCTACTTACGTATTTCAAGACGTGCTGCACATTAATATTCTTTATGGGCAAAATGCTGTAGTGGCCACTTGCCGGCTTCATTGGCATGAGCCGTGATTCCTCTTTGAGCAGGCTCCTGAAGGGGAGACTGGTTCTATCTACAAGGTGAGGATATGGTTGTGTGCACACAACTGCTAGTTACCCAGGCTGGCTTGACCAGAGTGGCTTATGCCAAGTGCAGTGCTAACTGATTGGAGGTCGCCTGGGTTCAGGTGGCCCAACAATCCTTTGCGGGTGCAACAGTGCCAGATGGATCTGTGGATTGTCGTGGGAGCTTAGCCCCTTGAGCAAGCCACCTGCGGGAAATGGTCCACGCTCACAAGCCACGACTACCCATCGTGGCTGGCCGCCCGCAGTGGGCTGCTGTGTTGTGCAGAGCTGCCATTGTGTCAGCCTCTTACCTGATTTCTTGACTGCCCTGCTCCTCTGTCCAGCTGAGCCTTCCCCTGCTGTCTGATTTCACCATCTGCCCTCTCTTGCCAGGTAATCAGAGATGTGATTGGCGTGCACATGGAAGAACTTGCCACTCATTGGCAGGATGAGAACAAGAACTCAGAAGCTCATGATGAAGAAAAATCTGCTTTTTCAGTAAAGTCTTCAGGAAAGTAAGAGTTGCCACTGTGAAATAGTCTCTTCTTGCAGGAACAGTTACCTTTGCCTAATGTGATGTGAAAGTTGCATGGCAGTTATTGCTATGTGAGAGTGATAACTCTTAACAAGTGCTGTGCGTAATATGGTTGTCTGCCATGGAGACCTGCTGCAAGGGAGGGCAGAATTAAAGCCCTTGTTTTACCTGAGCACGGTGCAAAAGCCCACAAATTTGTTTTCAGTAAGAACACAACTGAGGTCGCAGTCTTCTGCACCTTCCCATTATGGGATTGTTCTGTTTTTTCCTATTGTTAAACTACTGGGAACTGGAAATCCTTGCTGATATGCTTCAAATCTAGGGGTAGATTCTTAGCTATGTTCTGGCTATCCCTAACTTACTGTACAGCATCTGTGCCATCTTCAGGGACACGCAACACACTTCTCTCCATCTCGGTCCAATGCCTACCTCTTTTTGTATTTTGCTTGAAAAACCCAATACAGGCCGAGCTCTCCATTACTGGGCTGCTTGGAGTTGGAATGTGGGCCATTACTTTGAATTGTTTTTATTCTGTATGCCACCTTGGGAAGACTGTGGCCTGAAAAAGCAGCTAAGGAATGAGTTGTTTATGTATATATTTCCTCGTGGGCAAATGTTCCATGAAATTAAGAAAGCCGTTGACTTGGCATCTTCTCAAGATTCTTTATTAATTACTAGACTGCTAACCATACCGAAACAATAATAGCTGCTTATTTTCTGTCAACAGTGTGATCTGCACTCTAAAGCAGTTATTCTTCCTTTTTAGAAAGGAGGAGCGGAGGTCTGCATCAGTTGACTCAAGGCAATCTTGCGGCAGTTCAAAGGATGTCGAACATTCTAGACATAAAAGAAATTCTAGCAGAAGTCCAGGCAAACGAAAAAGAAGTCGAGAAAGAGAAAGGGATTCCCGAAGAAAGAGAGAGAGGCAAGTAACTTCATTGCTCTCTAACATTTGTTGAGTGATTAGGGCTGTGATTTCAGAGATCAAGAAATCTGATATCGCAGCCAGTTTTTACAATCTGTTTTGAGAGCCTGTGGCAGCCCCTCGTAGGGCTCACTATAGGGCCTATTCATGGCTGTCATCAATTAAAATAACACTGTGTCAAAAAAAACCCTGCACATATACTTAAAAGGTTTGGGTTTTTTTGTTTTGGTTTGTTTTTTAGCCACACTTACGCAGCTGTGGGGATGTGCAGTTCTGCAGCTCTGGAAATGAACGGCTTTTGATTGGCAATATCTGAGGGGGTGGAGGACACCTGCTGTCAAGAGTGCAGCAGGCACCTACCCGGGACTTTAATGCAAACAGTCTTTAAATATGTTTTCTCTTTGCTTTCGTTTCTCCTGGCAGCTGTTAAAAGACAAGCTGTCAAGGGGAAGCCAAGGCATGAGGGATCTTTGCTTGTGAAAAGGGGATGGTGAGATTTACACTCCCTTTGTAAGTGAGATCCTCATCCTTTTCTTTTTTGCCGTCTCCAGGTTACTGCACATTTTGCACTTTTCTGTGAGACTCCTCTTTTATTTTCAGCAGAAGGAATTTAGCCGTCAAAATCCAGAGTCGTCTTAAAATTGGCTTTGGAAATGGCAATGGGCTTTTTTTTCTTTTCTTTTTTTGGACTGGGAGGTATTGCTGTATATGTCCATGTCCAAAAAAAAAAATCCCTCACCCTGTCACAAGCACAAAAATATGTGTGCATGTTAATGGATGCATTTTTTTAAAAAATGCCAGTCTCTGACGGCCTCTCTAGTGTGATACTGCGACACTTTGAAGGGGCTGTCACTAGCTGTTGAAACACAGATCGTGAAAACTGGCTGTCAAGCCAGAGTGTGCAATCGGGGAGAAAAGGGATAAAGGGATTTTAAAAGGCCACAGCAAGTGAAAAGGGCACACAGTTGAAAGAAAGGACACCCAGCCAGTGCCAGTCACCCCAAAGTACTACCTGGGCACTTGGGAGATGGCATTCATGCTGGCAAGATTTTTGTTGTTCCTGCTAAAAGGCTTTCTCTCCGCTTCACAACAAGCCACCCTGAGGCGAAGGCCTAGGTGCACATGACAGGACAATCCATCATGGCTTCTCACCCACAATGGGATGGTGTGTCACGCACACCCATTCAGCGAAAATTACCTTGTGGGGGGATTGTAAATTTCCCATGCTTGACACGGCTGCTAGGAAGTCGAGGGCTTCCTGCAGCTGCAGTTTAGTTAAAGATGCCCCAGTTTAGTTAAAGATGCATAGTTTGGCTATAAGATTAGCAACAAAAAGGGTAACAAGCAATGAGCATGGGCAGTGCATTTCTGGGCATCGTTCTGGTGGGATGAGGGCTGAATGGTTAAACAGGCTTCGTGAAAAAGTTAAGTTTGGGGATTTGAGTCACTTTTTCCATCAGATCTACTGGAGCGCTGAATTCTCACAAAATGATGTGGTTGATCTTGTTTCAGAGATGAAGACAAACATCATAGTCACAAAAGAAGAAAATAAAACTTGAGCCCTCGTTTAAAGTAGGTTGGCAATGTGAGGAATAAACATGCATCCCAGTGGCATTGTCTAGCAGCTGCACCAGCCCGATCAAGCAAGCTGTGATGTGAGAAGTACGCCGTTATTTAATAAAGGCCATGTAAAGGCTCAGTTCCAGTGCAGCTTGGAGCCTTGAAGCAAAGTGGGAGTACGATGCACCGATCTCATTACAGTTCCCTTCACTATCCCAGGTAAAATGACACAAGAGAGTGAGTCACACACTGAACCAGTGTCAGATCTGTGAAAGTGGTGTGCCGTGGCCCAGTGTTTCTCTGTGTTGCCATCTCAGAATGATGGTATCGTCACAGATTAACTAGTGAGCTCATTTCAGGCTGATGCAGTGTTCCAGGTAGGCCTATCTGTGAGCACAAGCGTGGTCTTGGCTTGTGCTGCCTTCCGACGACAGCAGCTTGGCTGAGGCACAAAGCTGTACCCAGAAAAATGTGAGGTCTCCTCCTGGCAGACTTCTCTGAACTTGCTCTTATTTTTCACATCCACAAACCTAGGAAGAGGCCGTTGATGGATTATTTATCACTTGACCTGTACCATGCAGTTGTTTTTTCATAGGCCAGCCAATGGATAACAGTGGTCCTTGATCTGATTTTTACTTGCAGCTACAGCAGCATACAAGTATAATAAAAAAGTGCAATTGGAAAGCGTGTTCCAATGATCTTCAGTTTTGTCATTATGAAAGAAGCAGCCAGTGTGAGCAATTACGTGTACCGGTTATTGGGGGGGGCGGGGGGGTAGGCAAAGGAAAGCTGACAACACTGAAGCACGTCAAATGATTTGGAAACTTTTACTGATCTTAGCCTGGTGGGAATTCCACATCACGTGTGCTGAGCCTCCTCAAAGGAAACTCTGCACTTCTCTAGTGTCAGGATATGCTGGATTTTTTCATGCTTTCCACTGATCACTCTTTCATCAGTACCCATGCTTTCATTTTGCCCTTTCCTACCCTGCCTCAGTAGTGTTCATTCCACATCTGTGTCCTTGCTTGTGGTCTTCTGTGTTCAGCAGCCAAATGGCAACTCTTATTTCAAGTTCAATAAGGGGCTTTTAATAATTAAATGTGTACATTGTGACCCGTGAAATGCAGCCAGGTGACACATCAGTCCAGGTGTTGGGCAGGGGCTTGGAAGAGCAGGATTCCAGCTCCCCATTCACCCATGCAACTCACGGGCGAGTTTGTGCTGGTCGCTAGCTCTCAGTGTAACCTACTTTACAGGATTGTTGTGAAGATAAATGGAGAGGAGTATGTAAACTGCCTTGTGCTCCTTGTAGGAGAAAATGGCAGGTCATGCATGTAACAAAAAAACAGAAGAGTGCCATTCAGCCACTGGCATGAATTCCTGTCAGGAAATGACTCTAAGTGCAGGGTGCAGGAGGGGGAACCCTAGGGCAGACTTCGTCTTCCTGCAGCTGTATTTCCTGGGAGGCGCTCTGTGGAGAAATTCGCCAACAGCTGTACTAGTCCTGCTCATCCTGGGATTTGAATTTCCACTAACTACTCGCCAACCACACTTAGGACACCTGGATTTGCCCTGTGTGACCCAGGGTCACTGGGTTCCCAGGAAAAATGGCAAGGCAAGGGGGAGACTCACCCAGTCCCTCCACTGTGCAGAGATGGAGCAAGTACAGGGAGCTCACATTCCCCTCCCTGCCGGAGAGAACACCTGGCTGCAGCTGGCAGCTGCCCTGAGCCTACAGAAAAGATTATATTTTCTTTTAAAAAATGTAATTCGCACTGGGAGATAATTGTCCAAAAGAATGGGATAAAAACACAGTAAAATAAATCAATTTTTTAAAAAGCATTTTTTGACACAAGTCCTCCAAGTAACTCAGAAACCCACACTATTAAATACAGTAGAAATAGCCCCAAGCCACTTAGAGGTTTGGGGGTGTAAAGGTTAAAACCAATTCTGAAGTGGAACAAGAAAGGGACTGGGAGACCGTTGCTGACAATGCACATATACTACAGTCAAAACATCTCAACCTGATTATATAGTAGGCTATTCTGGATGAAATTTCTGGGGCTTTGAAAGCAGTTTTGAAGACAGCCCTGTTGTAACAAGCATTTCCAGAGCGTGGGCAATCGCAAGCGAGCTGCTGCTAAACAAGTGAGGTCAAAGCTGCCACTTCAGCACAAGCTCATAAAAGGAGCTCTGAGCCAGAACGTTCACTTGAGCATTAGCCCAAACTGAGAAGCTGATGTCCGTGAGAAAGTAAAACCCCATGTAGTCACTTAAGTTGATGCACTGCAGCTTATCAAATGCACAGGTGCTTTGCACCTTAATAGTGCTCTGTGATTTACTTTAAGTCATACTTGTATAGTTTGTAAATATACAGTAAGAGACACTGAAGATGTCAACTGAAATATCTTTTCTGGTGAAATTTAATTTGTAATTTATGAACCCTTATGACACTTAACACTTAAATGTCAAGAAGTTAGTACAGAACATCTTCTGTTTGCAATATAATTTCAACGATGAAGCATTTGTCATTTTTATTTACTACCTGGTAATAAGTGCTTCCCTGAATTTCAGTGAAATTAAGCACTATACTAAAACAAATGTGGAAAAAATGGTTGTTTGGCATTTGATTGGAAAAATATTACTTCAGTATAGTACCTACTAAATATTTGTATGTTTTGACTGGGTTTTTAAATGACTGTCAACAGTTGACATTTAGTTTGAAACAATAACCATATGCAAGTGATATAAAATAATGGAATTTTAATATGAAAACTATATAAGAATGAGCAATCATTAACCAATTTGTCTTCCTTTTTTAATTTGCTTCTGTCCCAGGTTTTTTACTCAATTCTAATTTAATGTAATTAACTCTATATAGGCACAAGGATTTGAAATTTGGAACAATGGTTTTCAAAAAGCTGGCACAACATACTTTCCTTAGGTGATCATGGATGGGTATGTCCACCCATCCACCCCCTCCAATCTTTCTGTAGCTGGAAAAAGCAGAACATGCTGGCAGGTGAAATATGCACAGGATGTGTGTGGCCTCAGTAAAGGACAAAGCATTAAGACACCTTGGCACCAGTTCAAAGATCCCTATACAGAGCTGGGATCTTTCTGCCTACCTGCCAACAGGTTGCCTTGCCAGGTTAACATTGTCATCACTGATTTCACGGCTGGGTTCCATTTGTGCCCTGCTAAACAGGTGATCGGCGCTCTCCAAGAGGACAGCCTGTTTGGCACGGCACTCACTGCTCCAGTCCAGCTGTTTGAATGTGACCCAAAGTGCTGGATGTAGCATCCAACCACAGGAATCACAGATGCAGGAATCATTGGGAGAAGCACTTCACAACCTCACCAGGCCCAATCAAGCAGTTGCTTGCTACACAAGAGTGCCAAAACATTGGTTTTGCGAGACCTGCCTGTTGCACATTGCACTTATGCATCTGAATGGGTAAACTTGGCTGTGGCATTCAGACAACCTAAAGTCTCCCTCAGCAGTCATCGGATGCTCCCCTTTGAAATAGCAGCAATGTCTTACGAAGTATAATGTTCTCCCTTTAAGCAATCAAATGTCAGCGGCATTACTTCATAATTTCTTATTTGCATTTCATAAATATTAAAGCACACTGCAAGGTGATACGAAAAACCTGTATTTTATGGAATATTTCACATTAAGTTCTGCTATGTACTAAAATTTCTCCTCTATCTTGTCTTAAGTTGTCTTTTTTACAGTGCTGAAATCTGCAATTCCAACCATGTATTCCTTACGTGACCTAAATCATAAGAAAAATATATTACTTTTCATTATTAATGCCTAAAGAAACACAATGCTTGCTTTACTCTACATTAATTCCAAGGCACATCCTCCCATCACACCTGAATGTAATTCTAGCATAGAAGCACTTCTGTAATAGGGAATTTAACACAACATTTCTACTTAAGGGGGAATTTATCCCAATGTTTTCATAGTCATTTCTGGGTAATATCTAGACCCCCACCATGTCAATAAGATACATTAGACTGTGGTGTGCAGGATGGAAAATATATCATCCCGCCTTGACAGAAAAAAAATGTATATGTGAAGGAAAAATGCATGGCCACCTCCTTCCCCTGACCAGAACAGGTGGACAGTATTGCATTTGAAATGAATTATTCCAGTTTCAACCAGTGCACACTCAGCTATGGGTAAAGATCAGGAGCAAGCTACCACATCCCATCACCTGGTTTTCAGATTAATCCCCCCGTCCATGTTTCAGCATCACAACTGGGTAGCATTGCATCTGCACTAACCCTAATCATGGTCAACTTTCATTATGTTGACTGATGTGTATAACTGGTTTGAAGCTGGCTTTATCAACTCTAGCTAGAGGGAGGGACTGCCTGACTTTTCATTATGCTTTACTTTTCAAAGCTGTTCTATGCTTTATTTTGTTCAATCTAGTTCTCAACCTAATGCACAAAACAAAGCAGTGTGTGCTCTAAGAAGCAGCTATGCAGTAAAACAGCTGAGGCTGCACTGCTTGTAAGGACGAGGAGAGCAATCCCTCAAAGCAGATTACAAAGACTTTAATCATCTGCTTGTGAAACCAATAGCTTCCCAAGAACAAGTAAAATGGGCAGAGCTTGCGCTGCTAAAATGCAAATCTTGCAAAGTAAGCATGAGCTGAGCAAAAGCTGGCTTGTAAGCCATTCCCACAGCCAATTAATACTTACACTTGCTCTTTAAGAGCCTTGAGAAAAGATTCTACTACCTCTTGTGATATTTCTTCATCTAAGCCAGCCAAGTAGGAATAGATAAATGCGAAAGTGTCATACGGAATGCGGGCTGCTCCACCCTCTGGATCCTTCGTTAAAATCTCACAGGCATGTTTCATGGAACTGTGCAAAGACTAACAAGATCCAAAATAATGACCAAAAAAATCACACCTGAGCATCTGCTTTGAGTAATCGTACCTTAGAACACACAACAGCTTACGATGTTCACTGTTACCTGTTCTAGTATTGTATGAAATTACTTAGGTGAAAATAAATCCAGATTTAGGCAAGTGCAACTAAGCGGTGGAAGCAGACTTTCTGGCTGCCCCGCAACCCTGCCTAGCTGTGACTACAGTACCCTGAAATGCTACACAGAGGCCTGGGGAACCTGCTGAATGGAGTGTTCTGCGGTGCACGGGGCAGCCCTCAAAATCAGGTGCATGAATGGAGCCCTTCCACTCACAGAAGGCAGATCTTGGACCGAAATCTATAAATGGGATAGCCTACCTCATCTGAACAAGATGTTCACTTACACAATTATTAAAAATTAAGAAAGTTACTAGGACAGGACAACAACTCCAGAAAGATGGTATGCAGGAACTGGGAAGCAACAGCAGACTGTCATTTCCATGTGCACCCAACATGCATAAAAATCTACGTGGAGTCGACACACATTTTTCTACACGTACACGAGCGTTCTTCATTTCTTAACACAGTCTTAGCAAGGGATAGGCAATTCTGTATCGACCAAAGCAAAACTTCATAAAAGATTCAATGAATGAATATCATCCAATGTCACTGAACAAGAATAATTCACTGGCAGCATGCAAAGAATCTGCACTTCTAGGAACCTCCTTTGCAGAATTTCTATATTCAACGGCCTTTCTATTGTATAGCCAATTTGAAAAATTCAGAACATTTGCATGATATTTCACAGTATAAATGTTAGGAAATTGTATGTGAAAACAAATCACATACCTTAGGGCTTTCTAAGTTTCAAATATTGTAACACACACACACACACACACACACACACACAAATTGGTTTATAAACACAGTGCTGTGGATCCTAGATTCTGAAATGTAAATCGTTTCACAATTACTCTTCCTCCTCCATTTAAGTAAAATTATAACAGGCAAAATACTAGTGCAAGTTAAATTTAGTTGTAAGGCCTCAGCTATTCAGTTCATTCTGTGTAGGAAAAACTGAAAAATATACCTACCCCACCAAGAGCACTACAAGCAAGTGCAAAAAACTTCATCCATTCCACTCCATCTGCAAAGTTGTCCAGTCGAAGAAGGTTGTGCAGCTGCTGCATTGGCAAACACAAGTTCTTCCATCTTTTCTGAAGTTCTGGTAAATCCACAGGTTCCTTTTCAGAGAGCTTAAAAAAATATGCCCATCATAAACAACATACCACAAAACAATATGAGAAATTAACTCATTCTAGATGGTCTGAATCATCTAAAAATCTAAGCTATTCTCTGTAGGTGTCAGATTTTTTTTGAAAAATTCTAAAGATATACTGCAACCATTTTTACCTGTTTATGCAAAATTTTAAGGAGTCCTGGTGTCAGACCAGTGTCATTTTTCTGAGTGGCTACTGGCATTTCAACACGTTCCTTCACTGGAAGAGGGTCTCCATTTGCCAAAGCGTGGAAATACCTATGATAGCACAAAGGGAGAAACATGACTGAGGTTAACAACAGATAAGACAGAGGCATAATTAAACCTTTTCAGAATCAGGACATCAACTTATAACTTAAAGTATGTTACACTACAATATGTATAATAGCCCTTTTCAATTAGAAAAAGCTATTTCCAATGGGGTAAACAGAGCAGCAATATGACAGGGAAAGGTCATTAACCCTAATTTTTCTCAAATTTCTACTATCACCGTTTACTCCTATGTGGCTGTAAAAGCAAGGAAACAACTAAAAAAGCCCATGGGGGGTGGGGGGAAGAATTGGGTGAGGAAGGAATCTGGAATGGGAGACCGAATGGAAAAAGAATTAAGCACCAGCCCTGCTGCAACTCCTCTCCTTCCAACTGCCCTGTGAGAAGCACATTTTCCTTACCTAAAAGGGGTGTCAAGATACCATCATACACAGCTGTATCTTAGGTACACTTTGTGCCAAATTGAGTGTTGCTTTGGTCAGATCTTTTCATGGAGTTCACCTTCTCTCTACTCCACCCACGGAATCCATTTTTCTTTCAATATTTATTATTATTCATGTGCCTAACTTTGGGGTAGATTGTGTTTTTTTAATAGTAAAGGTGCAGATTCCTTATCACCCCTGTTGGATATTGGGAAGAAGCACAGTAAAAATAACTAATGGAAATCTCACACTTCTTTCCTCATGGTCTCTCTGGAAATTATGATTTCTGCTAATCTTCCTTGATCATTACTGGCTCAGAGATCTGAGCCGATCAGCGGATCTGCATACACCATCAACACTGACAGAGATGCCTGTCCGGATACCATTCCTCTCCTCCATCCGGATGCTTGTCCGGCCCCTAGTGAGCTAGCCAGATGCATCTTCTGATGCAGGCAGTGGTGTGTAAGGGACACACAGCACCCAGCACATGCTGTAGCTTAAACGAGCCAGTGTGTCTTGTTTAAGGGTGGAGACGGTGTGAGCCAGACCACTGCTGTGCAATCTGCACCTTGCCTATAAGGTGAAGCACTGAATGGGTGGGAAGAATCAGTCTTTAATTCGTGCTGTGATCTGTGTTCAATTGCATTAACTGAGCTTAACTATATACGTGAAGATTTAAGTACAGAATGGGGACTAAAATAAGTGTAATTTCACTGACATACAGTAAGAAAGGACTAAAATACTTTGAGATAATACTAGTGTGTGCTTGTGATGTGCTGACACGGATGCCAATTTCTGCCGACATATCACTCTTCTGAATTCCAAGCTATGATTATTTTTTCAGGTGGGGGGACACCCTGCATTCAGCTATCAGTGCTCCCCTCCTCCTCCATTTGGAAGCCAAATCCAGGCATCCCTTTCCCCCCAGACTGGTTATATGTGCAGAGCCTTCAGTGCCAATAGCCTGTTCAAGTTCATGATGTCATTAGGCCTGACTCACCCATAAGACCACTGGAGAACATCCCGTGGCTGGGTCCTGATAGCAGCCTTGGTAAACTGTTTCATTATGTCTGGCAGTTCTGGGGGGACATGAATCTGCTGTGCACAGAACATAACATCTGGAACAGGCATGGTTATGCTAGGTCGAACACCAAAATCCTAAGAGAACTTATAAAAAAAAAAAGAACATTATTCCTTAATTAATTTTTGTTATGCTCTCTAAAGATAAATCACTTGAGTTTTAAGAAACCATCAGGTGCCTTGAACAACAGTGAAATTGCTTATCACATTTGGCTTCCACTTTTCTCCAAGGAACTGCACACAGCCTAGATGAGGTATCCTCAAAAGCCTAACAACAGGGGAGGCTGGAGAAAGAAAACATACAAGACACTGTACACATTTTTAAACTAAATAAATGGTATAGTACTAGAAGGTAAGATGCTGCTCCCCTCATACTACTTGTTCAGCGAAACGTTTTCTCAAGCCCCGAGTAAGACTCGTGCCAGTCAATGATGTGCACATCAGCAACTAGTGTTGTTATCATTCACTAATAATAATGACCAGCATCGAAATCTGGGCCTCTGTGTGCCCCCCAGCAACTGAATGTGTAATCTTGGGGTCCCCTCACACTCAGAAACATAGCTGCAAGTGGCCATTCAGCTCACTGGGTGCAACACCTTCTCAGTGCAAGAATTCAGCCTTTGCTTGGATACAAGCAAGTGAGGCAAAGGCCACCACCTATCTGAACGGGAAATTTTCCTGCAGTTCGACCACTATCTGCCTTCCCTTGTCCATGGGGTCGTGATGGGTCGCGCGTGACTTTGCAACTAAACAAAACAAAACACCAAGTTAAGCCCATTCCTTAGTGTCAGATGACTGAGAACCGGGTGCAGCCCTCTCCTGTGTAACAAAATATATCAGAAACAAGAAAACCAAGTACATAATCACAGGGACCCTTTCAGGACTTGCAGAGCCCCTTGACCACCCCCCACCCCGCTTCTCTTCTGCAGACACAGGAGTTCGCTTCCAACCCTCAGGCCATCGTTCCTGGCACTCCCACTCCGGTTTAGCGGAATCCTTGCCCCAGTGGGGTGTCCAGAAATGGGCGCCGTATTTGAAGTTAAATTACCAGCCTCCCTGATTTCGGGGCAGCCGAAAACGGCGTCCGGCTCCAGCGCCAAGCAGCACGGCTGTCACGCCACGTGCCCCGCACCTTGGACGGGTTTTCTTTCCCAAACGCAGAACCGGACGCTGGGATACTTCAATGAGGCCTGCGCTTTTCTGCCCTGTTTCCCGACCGTATCGATTTGAATGTTGTTTGTTTGCTAAGGGGCTGCCAGCCTTCTCACCCGAGTGGGGGTCCTCTGCAAGGGGGATAAGCATTCCCCCAGCACCACCCCTGCCTCCCCGACAGTGACATTCCCTCTCGCTCGCTCGCTCGCTCCGGGCAGCTGCGACCTACCTCACAGGGTTGTTGTTCCGATGAACTATGGCGGAGAGGGCGCTTATGGGAGAAGGGGCGCGATGAAGGAGCAAATCCTGCGGGAAGGCTCGCCGCGCCCACTTCCCAAGCTCCGGCCTGTCCCGCTGGGGCCGCTCGAGGCAGGGCAGCCCGGCAGGCGCAGCGGAGGCCGGCCCGCTTCCTCTCCCCGCCGGCGTTCCCCCAAGAGGCCAGGCTGCCGGTGGGTTGCCGCGGCAACGGCGCGCCTCGCCGCCGCGCGGCAACCAGGAGCACCATAGAGAGGGCGACGGGTAGAGCGACCCCTGGAGGCGCAGAGGGGCTTTGGAACTCCTGGCGGAAGCCCCGAAGGCTCGGCACGGAGGCTTACCATAGAAAGCAGGCTCCCGGCCTGCGAGGACTTCCCTTTCTGTGACGCCAGGACGCCGCCTAGCGGCGGCGCAAGCACAGCACGGCCGGCTCGCAGCAGCCTCGGAGGGCTCGACGCGCTTGCCGCTTATTGTGGGGTAGGGCGGGACGCGTGTCAAATCTTTGCTTCTGAATCGTTCCTCAATCTGAGGACTGCCGCACGAATTCTTAGTATGACATCGCATGTATATTCCTCTTTTTCCCTCTCGCGAGGAACGCAAACCGGCGCACATCGTCTTCATCCGTTCCCGTTGGTCCTCACAACAGCCTTGTGAGGTGGGCCAGGCGGAGAGTGACTGGCTCAGGGTCTGAGGGGGGGACCCGGAGCTCAGCCGCCACGCCACGGTGGCCTCTCGCAGCGCCCTGCCGGGCAGCTGCAGACCCAAAGTTGTGGCTTCCTTTATGGGATCGAGGCATCTCCAATTAGCTTTACCCTTCTTCTGCCTTTGGCTTTCCCTGGCATGGCCGTCTTCCCCAGAAAGCCTTCTCATGATCTGGGGGGTGCAGGGGAGAGAAGGTCCCCACACGCAGCCATTATTTTATATACTGCCGTTTACAAAACGAAGGACAGCTGTGTTGGTAAAACAGGGTGGGGTTGAGCAGCCCTCAAAAGGGAAGCATCGGCACAGCACCTGCAGCAAAACGACCTGGCCCATCCTCCTGGCTGGCTGAAGGAGGCACTGATCTAACGTTTTGTTACTGCCTGAGCTCGAAGATCCCTGGACGGTTCGTGCAAAATGCCTTGCACAGACGGGCCACTTCTGCAGGAATTGGCTTCAGTAGCACAGCTCAAGGAGCCCAGACCAAACACTGCAATCCTGGTGGCAGTGGAAACCTGTGTTGGAAACATAGACTCAAGCCCATCAACAAGACAGCCAGGCCAAAGAATCTGAAACTGCCTTGTATAAAAGGCTTACAGGCGCCTTGCAGGGTTGTGTGATAGGCAGCAGCTGACCAGGTTTCAACAAGCAGTTTGGCAGGAAGCCTGCAGGCCACATGCCCTCAGTCCCTTGCAGCCAGCTCCTCTTCTGGGGGCAAACATCATGTGTCCTGCCAATTAAGCAGGCTACTTAAGTAAATCTTTTAAATACTTAGTATTATTCTATACCCATCTTTCTTCATTGCGTGCATTTTCAATAATGCCTATTTCTTAAAAACAGCCAAAGTTAAGAATTTGTAAATTAAGTTTTATTGGTATTGAACAATGTACTGTGATCTGAAGCCAATTAAAGTGAGAACTATATACAGCGTAGATTTTACAAGAGGAGCAATTTGTACAAATACTTTTAATCTCTTAAAAGGAAACAGAAAAGATTCTGTGCTAAAGAGCGCACCCCCCACAACTGCACATCAGTATATGGAAACTTGATATTCAGGTTTGTAATATGGGTAAATGGTGGACCAGAGAACTTCATGGCCAGGGAGGGATAGTCAGTAGCCCTGACACAGGTCATTGTTGCCCCCCACCCAAAAAAAATACTGAGGTGACATAATTTCTGTTATCATTTCCAGGTATAACATTTTCTGAAATGCTCACAGAACTCACCTGTACACAAAGAAATTTGCATCAATGAAGGGGGAAACTCCATGCACATAAAACGGTAACTTGTACACACACGTTTCTTCCACTGAACAAATACGCAATCTTGCTTGCACAGGAGCAATATATATGCTGAAAAATATACCAACAACTTGTTTTCAAACTAATCTCTACCACCATGAGGACCAGATACTTGCTTATAGAACTCTGTAACTGTTTCCAGACTGTGCACCAAATACTGAACTATGCACAAGCAGAGTTACAGAAAAAAATTATAGTGGTACACCTACATATTTTAAGAAATTAAATTGTTCGTAATTGTTCCTGTAATATTTTGTCGTATTCTGATTTACTGGTAAACTGTCAATCTTATGCCAACATTTGCTACATAAAAAATACAAATACCTATCACATTTCTTTAGCAAAACAATATGTATTTGGAGATTTCATCAGAAAACAGATGTCAGCGCCCACTAAAGAAACCTTTAAATCTCAGCAGCTTTCTGCCCCCCAACTCTTAAGTTTCTAATCCTTAGGGCAGTAAGGAAGGTATGAAAACACATGGTGATTAATTAAGAATGTGTTTAGTTGGCATAATTTGTACACAATTCAACTTTTCTTTGCTAAATTTGATTTTTCCCTTGAACACAGAATACATACACATCTGCTCAAAGGTTACCATACTAATAATAAGTTAATGGCTACAACAGTCATTTTGTTCTAAAGGGAACTGTGCTTCATTAAACATTCCCAACTACAATCATTTTAAAACAACAGTAAGAAGAAAGCAAGTGCCAGGCCTTTTTCTTAACAAACTTTAATAATCTTTGAGGACCAGCTTGTCTGGAATAAAAACACAAAGTTACAAGATACTGCATTACTGCAAAATGCTACAGAAAGCAGTGCAGCATTGCTAGCAATATCCCAGTGGTAAGACTGCTTGAATTTTTTCTTGTTAAACAAAGACTGTCGATAACAGATTTTTGTGCAACTAAAGACATTTGCAATATTTGCGGGAAAATACGCACTCGTACGTAAAAGTACACCATTAGAAACTGAAAAGTGTAATATTGATATGTCCAAAAGAACCAGGCATGACAGACTCATAAATAAGATTTGGAAACAGTGAATTAGAAGCAAGTGTGGTTGGGTTTGGGGTTTGGGGTTTTTGGTTTTGTTTTGATTTGCCATCTCCTGTTTTCTATGCTTTTTAATCAGGAACTGCTTCAAAGAGAAATCTCAAAAAATTGACACATCTATAGCCCCAGTGCCAAAAATGAGGTAATGCTGTGAAATACCAATGGTGGCCCTCAAGTTAGACAACTCAGTCACATTCCGCTAGCACTGGGCATGAGTGTAGATTGTCAGAAATCTAGGCTAGACTCCACATCCATCCCAACTCCACCCTCCCCAAAATATGGAACCAAAACAGCTCGCAACGTTTTTGCTTTTTCTTTCAAGCACAAGAACATATCCTGAATTCAGCAGACAACACCTTAGTATTCTATTTGATACACATAATTAGCTACACATGATATTCAAGGAAACAGTCCTGAGTGGCCAGACAACTGCATAGCATTAATAAACTTAAAACAATTTCTTACTGGTTTTGAATAGAATATTGCAAGTCTCAAGCACACAAATGGACTATTTTTAAAGCTTTAGCATTTCTTCCATTTGTGTATCTCAGAATTATTGACATTAAAATGCATTTAACCTACAGGAAATAATTAGGCATATAAAAATATCAGAAATTGGTAAACGTGATTTATGATTCCTGTTTGGTGTCACCATTGTAAAGATTAACCAATTTTTAAAATTATATATTTTTTGGTTTTTTCTTCCTGCTAAATAATACTATGTAGGTTCTTTCCCCACAATTAACTTGTTAAAAAACCCCTGCTAGCATTACTGCCATGCAGAACTAATGCTGATCATTTATAGAATTACAGGTGTTCATCTTATTGTGAGATGATAAGATGTCCATAGTATCATTTGCAACTTTGGTTGTATGAAAGTTTCAGACCATCAGAAAAAAGGGTCCTTCCATTTCTAATGTTCTCTGTACTCTTGAACGAACATCCAAAAAAAAGAAAAAAGAAAACCCAAACCCTTCTTTACTGTACTCAAAATAAATCCCTGTAAGCATTTCAACTGTATAGCTTCAAAAATAGAAAGGAAGAAATATTGGCTTATGCATTGGAAACACATTCTTCCACAAACCTCTCAATTAGCTGATTTAAGTATTCCTGCCACTTAGCTCTAATGAACTTTGATTTAAGTGCTTAGAAATTCATTAAAATTCTGTCTTCCAGGGCCAAAGAATTAATGCCTCACAGCCAAACAAGCAAATGCCAAAGTTGTCTGAAGGAGAAAAAAATGGTCTTGATCTACTAGTTACTGTACAATATTACAGACTTAGACACATGGAAAATAATCAGGCAACAGAAAATGTACAGCTTTGATGTTATACAAAATGATTAAAAAATCTAATGAAATTCATGTGATCTCGCCACAGCCACTTCACTACTGACTGTATTATCTTTGATGAGCCCGCAGGTTTTGCAAAAATTATGTTTTGGAAAAAGCCACTGATTTTTTTTTTTTTTTTTTAAAGTGTCTTGATTCTTGAAGTATTGCTTTGTGGCACGTATGTCAACAGAACAGCAGTCCAAAATAAAGTGACAACTAGATTTAATAAATTAATATTCTTTAAGATGTACAATGAACATTCATTTTTAATCCAAGGTTTTAGGGTATGGGTATTGCTATTTACACATTTACAGATCTCAGCACTGATAACTTCAGAAAACGCAGATAAAAAGGTGCAGGACCTTGACTATCTGAATGCCATGAGAAAAGAAGCCAAAATTAAAAGATAAAAACCCAGCTGAGAGGATTGTTGGGAAAGAACCCAAAGAATGAAGACCAGTCTATGAAAAAGGACACAAAGGCAAGGGAAAAATCAAATGATTCCATGTGACCATTTCTATTCTTGTGATGACTGAGGCGGCGGCGGCGATGTCCCGTGTTTCCCAGCTTTCCGTTCGTAATTCACAAGTCGTTGTCCGACAAGGTACCTAGGATTTTAGAGAGTATAAAAATACTTTCATTCCTTCTCTTCTACACCTGATTGCATTTCATTCTTTCAATGTGGTGCAGGAACGGAATCAGGAACGCGGTCCCACAACAGGCTGAGCTTAGAAGATTTAAGAACATAAACGCGGCCAGCACTATGTGGGCCAGCGCGCTGTTCACATGGTGGCCAACCTGTTGCCCACGGGGGGCCCAGAAACAGGTCAGGAGGGCAACAGCGCCCTCCCCGACAACGGGTGTGCACAGGCACCCTGCGCCTGATGCGTGCATCTCGAGGCAGCATCCTGCCACTCAGGACCAGTGGCCACTGATGGCCTCGTCCTCTATCCAGCCCCTTTCAAAGCCACCCAAATTGGCGGCCATCGCTACACCTTGCAGAAGTGAATTCCATAATGTGACTATGCACTATGTAAAGGACCACTTCCTTCTAGCTATCCTGAATCTCCTACTAACCAGCTTCATTGGGCTCTAATATTATGAGAGTAAGACAGAAATATCTGTCTACCTACTTTCAATGGTGCTAAATTTACTTACAGTCATTAAGGAGCAAATAGTTACACAAGAAAAAAATAAAGCATCAATTCATAAAAAGAATAAACATTCAGTGCTTGGTTAGTCGTAAGCATTTATTTGTATTTATTGTGTCATGCATGACCCCTCTCCAAATTCAACAGGTAGGGGGCCCAGATATGGCTTTACCAACACAAGGACGTCGCAAAAGGTCTCCTTTCACTACTATCTTGAAGAAAAGCTTCCGGTGATGAGAACGCTACCATTCTTACTTAGTTAAACCACAGTATGGTTTAGTTCCACACAATTTGAACCACTGAACACTGCCAGAGCATGCTAAGCAATATCCACCTCTGGGTCCTACAATCTAAACTTCCTAATGGGTGAAGGGACTGTTATAGGTCCAAAACGCATCAGTCTTGCCAGGGTAAGTACTCACTTGTCATTTTTTATGTGTTCATAAAGGCGCTTGAACTGACGGACTTGAAAGGAGAGGATGCCCATCAAAACCACCACCATGAGTAGAAAAGGATAAATTCGACGCTGTACTAGGTTTTGCATTTCAGGAGTGACACCTGAAAAATAATTTTTAAAGGGATTTCAATAAACTAAAGGTTAAAACCAAGTCTTTCCACTTTAAACCTTATTTTTTGGCAAAGTTACTACGTTACACTTTCATACTTAATGAATTACAGACATGACAATGCACTACCAAGCATTGCATAAAGGAAGAACAGATTTTCTTCACTTGTAACAATTATAGTAATGACTTCCAGTTTAAACAAATGTTTTCTTGGATGTTTCTCTTGGATGTAGCAAGACAACTAAATCCCTGCAAGCAGGAAACAACCAGTAGATGCCTGTAACAATGTATTCACATTAAAGTAAAAACTACCTACTGAACATGCCAAAACTTGCAGCATCATATTGTGACTTGTAGGTTTCTCACTTTCTCTGCCTCTCAGCTAGTGACATTGTTTATGCTACGAACCTTAGGCAGCTACGAGCTGAAGAATGCAGAAGGGGGTTTTTCTGATACCCCATCTGGCTGCTGGGCTCCGGGGTTTCTCCTTCCCCACAGCCGTGAGCACCCACCTGGCAAGGCTCAGGGCAGGAGATTAAGTTTACCTCCTTGTAAGGTGGCGGCGGCGGCATGAGGCTCCTCTGTGCCAGAGTGGCCCGACTCTGGGAGGAGGAACAGCACCTTAGGCTGCAGTGACCTGCCCCATCTACCTCTACTCACCTGTTCCCCACAATACAGGTGCGTTTGGCCCAGTCAGGGGAGGTGAATAAATTAAACTGGGGGGGGGGCACTGTAGTCAAGCTCAACTGACAGTGACCACAGCACGAATGGTCAGAGGAGGACTGGGGAGGGGAGAGCCTGGCTTCCTGGAAGGCCCGGCCAGGCAGCTGCAGGGCTTGTTAAACCCGCAGTACAGTAGCAGCAGGACGATGGGCTGCACTGCTGACTGAGAGGGCACGAACCAATATTGTGGCATCCCTGGCATGGCCCCCGGCTGCGCTCGGGTTGAGGGAGCCAGTCCTCGTGTCCCGCCCACGGGTGTGCAGAGGTGGCTTGGAACACAGAGACCTGGGCTCACAAGTGCTGGTTGCAAGGACTTCGCCGTTCGTCCCTGAATAACCAGTGAAGATGCACAAAGAGGTGCTTTTTGCAGCGGAACGCCCCCCCCCCCATAAGCACACGGGCAATTGGGCTGGCGGTGGCGGTGAAGTGCCTTGAGCCTCTTTGCTTTTGCCCACAAAGGGCAGATGTGTGCTGGAAGAAGGGAAAGGGAGGGAAGGCCAGCAGTCACATTGCAAGGACAGCCGTTCCGGATTTCGTTTCTGCTCGTGGGCACCTGCCGGGTTGGGCAAGCGGAGGCAGGGACACCCCCCTCCCCCCACAGAGATCAGCCATAATCTCTAGATACCTGGCTTTCTTTTTCACAATTATCCATTTTTATAATTATAGATTTCATTTATACGCACATCTCTAGTACTGCAAAACTCAGGACATGAAGCAAGAAGTGCAGCCACTATTCGTTTTGTGGGGAATTTATTATTTATTTGTTTTATTTAGGCAACTTGTATGCCGCCCCCTTCGCAAAAGCCTCGGGGCAGCTTCCAATCATAAATAAATCCCATCATACAAATACATAAAATAGTGGAGACACCCTGGCAAAGTTTTTTAAAAGCAATAAATAACCTCAACGATTCAAACAGCGTTTAAATAAAAAGGTCTTGGCCTGGTGCCGAAAAGCAAATAAGGACGGCGCCAGGCAGACCTCTCTGGGGAGCGCGTTCCAGAGGTGGGGCTGCTTCCCACCTGCTTTTGCCTTTTAGCATGTTTTCCCATGAATGCTGTTGCAGTAATCTGGGGCACACTGAAGTTTTGGGGGGGCCTTCACTGTTAGGAGGAAACTGCATCAAAAACACAATTTAGAATTCCATCTCGGGGCAACGCATTTCTATCAAAATTAAGTAAAGGCAGCGGCAACGACAGGAACTCGTAATCTTTCTAACTCAGATCTTAGTAATTTTTCAGAGTATTAAAAAAAAATCACCCTGACAATGCATGCAGACGCAGCTCATCATTATTTTACTCATGTTGTGGGAGGCAGGGCAGTGGCTGAGAAAGGCGGGTTGCACAAGTCCTGAAAAAGTACCCACCGTTATTCATGGATCCATAACCAGATCCATCGGAAATGGTGAGCATGTTCTCTGATGCTGGATTTTTTTAAAATTGGCAACCATGCACAAAATGCTTGAGGAAAAATATGAAATTCCAAGGGAACACTCCTGTAGTTCAAAATGTAAGCCATGCAGAAGTCAAAGTGTTAGCTGATAAAAAAGTGCCTGATACCAATGTAAAAAGTAAAGCAACATGTCCAGACTTCTCCAGGACCCTAAACCCTGACCAACCATATCTATTTCCTTCTCAAGTCTCAAGAAGCTCCGCACTACTTCAGATGTTTTGGATTTCAGCCCCAGCCAGCTCAGCCAGCATGCCTAACGGTGCACAGTTACTGGGGTCACGGCCCAAAGCATCTTGGTGTCCATCAGGCTGGGGAAAACAGTCCCAGCATGTGGTTTTCAATGTTTCCAAGATGAAAGGAGTCATTCCGTGGCAAGTTGCGTGAAGATACTGCCGTTATGATACGGTCAGTAACACCATGGAATCGGATATTCCTAAGACAGCTGTACTGTGTTTGTACATTTGGGTTTTCCCCCTCTTGTTTCCATCCCTCTCGCCAGATGAAGTTTAGTTGGAGTTCCTAATTGTTCTTAAAATGACACTTATCTGCATTACTGCTGCCCAGTTACTGGGGTCTTTGATTACTCTGCCAGGGGAGGTGATGCTACATAGCAAAAAGCACACACAAAAACAATGCAAAGGTGTGTTGCAGCAGTGTGCAGCACATGCACCAATTATAGGCACAAACTGCTGTGCAGCCTTGCCCCCCACCCCCCAGAAATATCCAGTCGAAATCCCTGACCATGGCATGAAGCTTCACTAGGCTTATCCACTTGTAGGGACTGCAGGGCCTGTAATCAAAGAGGGAACGGGGTCATCTTTGCAACTGCACCCATGGGAGGGGTTCACAAACAGGGACTCAAAAACCACCCCAATTTGCGGCTGCAATCCCCACACTCCATCAGGAGCCGTGGGCAGCCAAGCGCTCTTGCGATCCCCTGCCCTCAAGCTAGTCGCCTTCCCTTTGAGTCCCTGAAGAAATGAGCTACCGTCTGCCCTGTCAGCGGCATTCCCACCCTCATAAAGACCAGTGCGTGGAAGCAGGAGCTAATCAAGCTGGCCAATCTTCTTTCACCCCTACGTTTACTTAGGATAAGTCTTTTTAGGGTAATGAGTTTTAGGGTGATCACTTACGGCCTCCAAACCTGGCAAATATTCCCAAGGCTAGAAAAATCAGGAAAAAAGCTGGCCATCTAAATGTCATCGAAAGATCGTTGGCTGCTCAAGGGCCATCGCCTACGTTGGCTCTACACCCAGCTAACATAGGAAACGCTTTTCCAAGCTATGGGCAAAATCAAAATATGGAGAATATTGTGAAGCAATGTGTGTTTATGCAGAGACCGGAAGACGCACTTTGCAGGATTCTCAGTTTAAATTGTGCCCAGTGAACATCTGGCACTCTGGCAAGAGATTGATGATTTTATATTCCCGCTATATCACCATAATTGAGCTTGGAGACCAGGTGACAACATATGCCTGCCTGCACTTACCTAGTAAAGGTACAACACCAGAAGCTATGATGTAAGGTACACAAAGAGAAAGCAACAAAACTGAGATAACCGGTGCAGCGAGTTTCCGTATTATAAAGTGTAAGTCAATATTTCGAATTCCATTTGCATAAACCTGAAAGAACAAGGCAAAAGCCCAGTTACACAAAGGGAAGGTTGTCCAGCACACAACTTAAAACATGTATATTGCCCAAGCACATCTTCATGATTGGAAAGGAAAATCCAATATATTCCGTAAGAGATGCTGCCATTACATGCGGTGGTGCACTATGGACTGCATCATTTACATAGCAATAGCCCTTAAGGATTTCACTGATATGGTAAAAGAAGAAACTTTCTAAATAGGTGTCTCAGTGCATGAAAACCAGCCTATCTAAGGTTAGGGAGATCAGGATGTGCATTCACAGGCTCTGTGAAAGACAACACGATTTGCTGCATCTGCCAGTGGAGTTGCTCTACACATTTACAATTAATGTAGTTATTATCTATGAAGTCCTGTTTTTAAAAAGTAAAGATTTAAACTAGCAGGCTGGTTTTAATTTGACCTCTTTTGATATGCTGTAATATAAATCAACATGTATTAATTATTGTCTTTCTTCTAATGCTATTTTATCAGTCACTCAGAAATGATAGAAATGTTTTGCACCAGTCAAAGAAAAAAAAGCGAGGGAGTTGGATACTTCTAAATTCAAGCTTATATTATTATGCAAAAACTTAGTAAACAAAGCAATGAATTTGGGGGTAGCTCGTTTTCTTTTAACCCTTTGAGAACCTTACTATGTAGAGAAGGTTGTAAACATGGTTGGATCCAGTCTACATTAGTTGCATTTACAGTGCCAACCTCTGTGTGTCCATTCAGAAGCAAATTCAGTGGGACTTGATGCGAGGTAAGGGGGTAAAGGGTTAGGGTTGAGCAATATGTAAAGCATGTAACTCAATTCCCCTCTTCATTGGGGTCCATGCTAAGAAGTGTAGTGGAAAAAAATAAGGTTAAGATCATGGTTTCTGCAGCAGAGAAAAGGGAGCAGTCCTCCCCAGGCCACTGGGATGTGGCCTGCAGACCTGGGACATTTACAGGTAGGTTTTGTCTGATGGCCACACCTGAGAAACCAAGCCAACCAAGTCTCACCTGTTCAATAACTGTTTTCAGCCACCACTGAGGACCCATCAAAGTTATGGCAGCAATGATTTTGGCATGCAGAACACCAAGAGCCCAGTCCTGGATCAAAGCACGAAAAGTATCATCATCATCATCATCATCATCATCATCATCATCATCTACAAAGCACCACTGATATGCAAAGCAGTCTGCAAGAGGGCATCTCCCTACTTAGAAGCTCACAGTCTCATCTGACACTGGAAATGGAGGCATTGGGAAGCACGGAAAGCATGTGCACTATTTTATATCCACATAGCTTGTTGCAGTAGATCATGGAAAGACCCCCAACAGTTGTAGCAAGCATGCTGGATTTAATGAAAAAGTCAACACAGATAATAATCTAGCCAGTAGTAGTTCCTTGGTACTGTTAGAAATGCATTTCTTTAAAACATAGAATAGTAAAAGAAAAGCCCCTGAAGAACATTAGCAGGGGTGTGACAAGACACATTAAGTGGCTTTTCTAACGCTTAACTGAAAGGCACGCCTCAAAATAACTAGATATATTCCAAATATTGGAAAATTGGAAATCATCTCACAATGAAATACTGTACGATAGCTAACAAAGTATAAGATAAGATAAGATTCTTCTCAATAAAGTGTTGTTGAAATTTACTTGGAAAATTTGGAATAAAGGGCACAAAAATTTAATGCCTCAAATTTTACCACTTACACCTTTTTTGTTTTTCCACCCAGAAAAAATAGCTCAATTTGGCTGGTTGGGAACAATGTGGTTTACATAAGCTTTAAGGTTTCTTTCCAAAGGGCTTGTGTTTAGTAGGACAACACATTAAAATAGAATGTCTAATATCGCTAATTCATGACTCCAAGTCCACCAGGTATTTCAGGTTTAAAGGATCCATTGGTTTTGCAGTAAGCTACAAGGCAGTTTACACAATTTGAAAATGTCCTCCTTCGTTCCACTCTGGGCTCCAAAGGATTTGTCCCAAAAATCTCTAAATGTCTCCTCTATATTGCGAATTATAGCCTAAGAGGTTTAAAGATAGTCTAGGGGCAGGTTCGAGGGTAGGAAATAAATGAAGAAAACTGGGAAAGAAATTTTTTTTTGTCAAATTCCCTCTATTTACTTACCTGCCTTTAAATACTTTCCTGTGAAACTATTTCTGAGCTTGGGGGGGGGGGGGAACCACCCCTCACACACACACAGAATAACCACAGCAAAAAAGGAGGGGAGGAAATCTTTCTCCTTTCTGGACTTGCTGGAGACTCAGGGAAATGTGCAAATTTGCCTGTATGCTGTCCTGCCATGTCAATTTCTAGTATACTTCACTCCCTTTCACAGCTAAAACTTAAACGACACTGACAAGGCAAGATCACACTTATCAGACAGTAACAAGTGTGGATTTTTACAAGCCCAACAGATATGAATATGTTTGGGACAAAAAAGGAAATTTAAAAAAGGACTACAGCCCCATTTGCATACATCTGAGGTGCCCATCTTAATTATCTTAAAGATGGCAAACAAAAGGGGGTTGTGGCAGGTGCTTGCCTTTAAGCAGACAAAACGACTCTTTAACAGGGCATTTGGAAGCCTCAGATGACCGTATAAATTGCTTCTTCTACTCGCTGATTTTCATATTGGGGCTTATTTTTATCTCATTTTGTAAGGCACTGGTTTTATGTCAATGGTCTTATTTGCTGAGAACGCAAGCACACCTTGTGTTACTATAGTTACTTTTAATTATAACACTGCCAGTGACACAATGCGTAAGACAACCGGTACAGCGGAACTTAGGCAACAAGGAGTGCAGGCTGACCTGCCATGGGTAGAAAAGTGGCGTCTGATCCAAGGGAACTCTCAAAGGAGCAACGATAACCAGCTCAAACAGGAGCCCAAGCAAAAGTGGAACGACACCAGCCAGGAGGATGGCAACTATTAATGTCTTCATTATCTAAAGGGAAAGAGCTTCGTTTATTGACAAGGCCGTTAAGAAACATTGAAAATTATGTCTGCACTTATAAAGCATTAAAATTAAAGGGAGGACACAGAGGTATCAAAAATATTATCAAAATGATAACAAACAGAAGCATACTTAGAAAGGAGGCAATGGTACCCAGGTCAATCATTCCCAAGGCAAAGCTTTAGCTAATATACAAGAGCCAATTAAAGGGGAGCGGTGCAGATCAGACCACTCGAGCAATGCAGAATGCTCTCCTTTTGCTGGCACATTCTAGACGAGGTTCAATCTGAACTTGCATTCTCTGAAGTTTACCCCTGGAATCTGTTCCAAATAGCTGAACTCTACTCCAGGATATGCAAAGGCAAAGAAGGATTTGCTTCTGAATACATACTGAGTGAGGTTCAATGCTGATGAACCTCAGCCAAGAGTTCAGTATGTCTGGGGTACAACTCAGAGGACAGGAGTTCACAGGCCGGCTCAGGACTGATACCACTCCTAGAAATCAAAGGGCATGTCTTGGCTTTCCTTTCCCTCCATCCTTTCATGTCAGAATCTTTCCTGGCCAACAACTTGAGGCCTCTCAGGCCACCTGACACAGCTGCAGCGGGACCACTGCTTTTTCACCACCTCCTGCTCACCCAGAACGGGAAGCCGTGTGATTCTCCCAACAGCTTACCATTAGGGACCATTCCTTAACTTTCTGAAAGATCACTTGGCGGCCCTGCGGCATCCAAGCGACCAGCACTGTCACGGCCCGGATTGTAAGCCAGCAAACATAGAGCCCGCAAGCAGCGGTGTAGAGTTCGTGGATTTTGGCGCTCCCCGTCCAGAAGGACATCAGCCAACGGCCAGCAAATACTGAAAGCAGAAAGGATTGTTCATTTGTGATGGAATAAATAAGATCATAACAAGATGCAGTTGGATCCAGTGGATGGTGAAACTCATTCCAAAGGCTCAGTGTCTTCAGTAGCCCCCTCTCCTTCATCAGTAGTTCCAGATGGCAGCCTTTGAAACTGAAGACAGTTTCAAAACCAGTTCGTAATATGAGAGAGAATCAGCTGCAAAATTATACCACATTATCACAAACCCCTTGGGTAGGCCTAAGCAGCTCCTTGGAACCCAGTCAGTAATTGAAACCAATTTAATTCCATTTTCATCCCAGTATTATTCAACTGCATTATACCAACCCCCTACAAGGCCAAGTGGAATTTGCGAAACGATTGCCTCACTTTATACTAGTTTCTCAGGTTAGTCTAAATACTCCCTGGGTCAAAAGCACTGCCAGCTACAGAGATCATATAATGGCAGTAAGAACTATTTAAGTCCCAAACACATATAGCACCTTGGTTTGTTTTTCTTTGTATGAGTTAAAGTTATGTGGTACAAAGGTTAGTTAGTGAGGGAGTTCTGGGTTCAAAGTCTTGCTCATAGGAAGTCACAAAGCTTATGAGCTCCTCACTGTCTCAGTATTATCTGCTTCACAGGGTTATAAAAATAAGAAGAGGAGAATCCACATGTAGCACCATTAGCTCTTTGAAGGAAGAGCACAATAAACTTACAAGAGGTCCAGGCAACTAACTGCACAATTTTCATTAGCAAAGATCTGGCCAATGATTATTCATTTTGTAGGCTAAAGCAAATTATTTTTCTTTACAATCTCCAGTTAACCCAGCAGCAACACCAACACCTGTTGAAATGTTATGCTTAAATGAGCCATACTGCTTCCCTCTTCTACAGATTCAAAGGAATATGGGAGAGGTTACTAGTGCAACCTTTTTATGGAAATTGCACTTCCCAACCACTTAAAGATAATATTGAAATTAATATAAAATAAGAATTAACATGAAGGATAGAAGCTTGGGACCTGGTTAAAAGGAGCGCTTGCGTCCGTATCTGCCGTCCCGCTCCTCGAGATCAGCGGCAGAGGCCCTCCGGGCAGCCCTCCAGGAATCCTCCATGAAAGATATTAGGAGGGTGAGTACCCGGAGGAGGGCCTTCTCTGCGGTGGCGCCCCGCCTATGGAATGCGCTCCCCAGAGGTCCACCTGGCGCCGTCATTTGTTTTGCGGCACCAGGCCAAGACCTTTTGATTTAAACGTTATTTTAACTGTTCATTTATTTATTGTTTTATATTTATGCCGGGATGTCTCCAGATTTTTAATGTATTTGCATAGTTATTTATTTGTATTGAAAGCCGTCCTGAGGCCTTTGCGAATAGGGCGGCATATAAGTGTTTCAAATAAATAAATAAACAAATAAACAAATAAATAAATAAGCAAGCTAGCTAGCTAGCTTCATCGTAGTATATAAGAGCTATAACATACAGGTTCAGAATTCTCTGGTTTATGGGCAGAAAATTTCAACAGGTAAATTCAGAGTCAAATGATTACACTATTTTAGTTAGTTTAAAGCAGAGGTGAAGAATGGATAAAACAGTATATTCTCGTGACTGTTGTTGAGATGTGTGAGATTCCATGATTCACTTCTGTTCAGTCCACAATTCCTGCATCCAACTTCCACACATTGACTTGGAAGTTTATGCCCCAGTAACTTAAATAGGTCAATTAGTCTGAAGTAAGGTATGCAAAGGATTGCAGCTTTAAATAACTTACTGGTCCAATAATAATTCAGATTTTGCCTTTAAAACAGCTGCTAAACATGTCAGGGCATTACAAAGGCATTTTAGTAAGATGTATGTCATAACATACAAAGTTCAGAAGATGTGCAGGATGCCAAAGTAGATATTATTTTAATTTTTACTAAAATAAAATTGATTTAGACACTGATCAATGAAGAGACTAGCATGATCAAAGCCAATAGAATATATGCTGATTTTTTGCATCATGTCTCCCCAGTGTTTGTTGATCAAGACATTTAAAATTAAAATACAGTATTTTAATAAAAAACAGGCTGCTGTTGTGAAATACATACCTGGTAATGTAAGGCAAATGAGACTTGCAATCAGCAGTGTTATACACATGAAAATGATCAACAGAAATATCTGAAATGCACAGAAACCAAAAAGGATAATAATAATTTATTATTATTAATAATTTATTTTATAGAGAAAAAAGCATTAAAAGATAACACCTAAAAACCATATAGGCAACTGCTTTGTTTCTATTAAAGCACAATTCTAGGGATGTCTACTTGAAAACAGATCCCAGTTGTTGTTGTTGTTAGTCGCGAAGTCATGCCCAACCCATCACAACACCATGGACAACATTCCTCCAGGCCTTCCTGTCCTCCACCATCCCCAGAGTCCACCTAAGCTCACACCCACTGCCCCAGTGACTCCATCCAGCCATCTCATCCTCTGCCGTCCCCTTCTTCTTTTGCCATCTCTTGTTCCCAGCATTAGACTCTTCTCCAGGGAGTCCTTCCTTCTCATTAGGTGGCCAAAGGATTTGAGTTTCATCTTCACGATCTGGCCTTCTAAAGAGCAGTCAGGGTTGATCTCCTCTAGGACTGACCGGTTTGATCGCCTTGTGGTCCAAGGGACTGGCAGGAGTCTCCTCCAGCACCACAACTCAAAGGCCTCAATCCTTCGGCGCTCAGCCTTCCTTATGGTCCAGCTTTCACAGCCATACATTGCAACTGGGAAAACCATAGCCTTGACTATGCGCACTTTTGTTGGCAGGGTGATGTCTCAGTTAAGTGCATATATATCAAAGGTAGGAAACCTGGTACCCACCAGGCCTTTGAAACTCCCATCAGCCCCAGACAGGGGACTAACAAGCAGGGATCATCAAAGTTATAATCCAAAACACGTGAGGGACACCTGGTTGCCTACTCCTGATCTACAGAACCACAGCCATAGGTGGACGGTAGCCACTGAAGTCACTGCAAATATTTAATGATCACATAATAGGTTCTAGGGTCCGAGCAGGTATGATCAATGTTTCCAGTTACTTGAAATGCCCACCTTTAAAAGGCAGGGGGATTTTTTATCCTACAACTTTGCTACTGCTGTACAAGCACTCTGTTCTTACACTCAAAAATCTATTGTCATTGTTAAAGAATCAAGCTAGTTTTCTTCTCTGACGCACACAGGCTAAGTCCACGTGATGGATTGACTTTGAAGACTATCAAAATGCTATCAATTGCTGCAGGATTAAAACAGAATTTGGACCCCCCCCCCCCCCATTGCTATGATGCTCTGGCTTGAGTGCTTATTCATTGGAATGAGGTAGAAGTTTTCACAGGCATAACTTGACCAGATGGAAGGACAGGTGTTATGGACCACCCATGTGTGTCCCTGTGCCAGGAGGTGGGATGACAAAGAGAACATTGGCTATTTGGTGGCATAATGCATAAAATATATGCATATATTTCCATAATATATTTCCTCTGAAGCAGTCCCCACAATGAGTGAACAGGGATGAGCTTCAATACATACACCCTTTTTATCATCGCCTATCTTATATTGTGCCCAGAGGGAGAAATGGAAGGAGAATGTTAAGCATTCACAAAAATACTGCCCTCTACAGCAGAGAATTAATGAACAAGACGCTAATGGATTATACTACATAGGGAAGAACCTGAGCAACAGCAGCTAAAGCCGCTGAATATTATGATTAAGGTATTTAAAATATATGATTACAGTATTTGAAGCAACCTACCCTGAGTGGAAATTTTAAAGGTCTACGATAAGGCTGAAAACCGACAGGTCCCCCTTGCTGCAGTATGGCTTGGTGAGCTGCGTGAAGACCTTCTCCTACGACTGGAATGGCATTATTATTGCGCGCAGGCTGGTTATTAGGGTTTACGTGTTGGTTTGCATTGTTTTCATTCTCCTCCTGGTCTCCCAGTAAGTACGAATGCAGGTCACTGCAACAAAGTTTAAGAAACTGTTTACCTCATCTGGCTACTCTAAATGCCTCTATCATACTGCTTAATGAATAAACAAGCACAAGGATAATAAAGGCAATAATAAGCAATGCCATTTGTAATTATCAATGGCATATTGATTGTTACAATATGATGATACATAATAATCAAATTTTGCATTCCCACCAATTCCTCACAATAACCCTAACCTAACCAGAGAATCCAACTTCTGGAACAGAGAGGAAACTCACATGCGACAAGGAATATTACTCAGTCAAGCAACCCAAAGACATGATCATGATGATCATTCCATTTTCAAGGTATTTTCCTAGCCAAGCTGAAACCCCCAAAGACGATTTTTAAAAATCATCATCAACTTGGTTCCATTTAAAGAAGCCAAGATGCAGAGCCTAAATATCTACACTGGTTTATCAGCTTGCAACTCCAGCATCACATGTTATGATGCTAAAATTATATAGCCATAAGCACTGTCACCAATCTTAGAATAAGGTTATTAAAATTGGTTTTGTTTACAGATTTAGATGCCATTAATTTCCATAGCAGGTTCCGAATAGAAGCATACTTATTTACCTTTTAATCTAAAGAGAAGGCATCTTTATGTGTTACTTAATTACATTTACTTCTTTCCATTTTGGTTAACTTCCAGTAGCCTAAATTAATGCCTAATCTTTCCTCCACAAGAATTACGTACTCATCCTTGCAAAGAATAATGAAAGAAATCTTGCTTTTTTTTGTTAATAAAACTTGTTAAGGAAAATGTAGATGCAGAGAGTAAGGGGCTTGTATACTTGCTGCATTTTGGAGTGCTAAATTTCCTGGTGCTATATAGCCATTTCTACTTTGCTGCATTAATAGGCAACCAATTAATGTGTATTTATAATGCACTTTTTAAAAGGCTTATATCAGGAGCCCTCAAACTTTTCCAACAGGGGGCCAGTTGAAAGGCGGTGGCGGCCAGCATGGGCCGGTGAGGGCGGGGTTGGGCATGTGGGCCGGCCCATGGCAGCGGCTTGCTCACTCGGAGATCTCCAAGCAAGGAAGCCACCACCTCCCTGCCCATGCTGCGAGGCAGTGGTGAGTGCGTGCACGCAGGGAGTGGGGTAAACGGGGGCG
>JAIXND010000773.1:21362350-21501936 GCA_023646645.1 Varanus salvator macromaculatus | reverse complement strand
AAGCCACCACCTCCCTGCCCATGCTGCGAGGCAGTGGTGAGTGCGTGCACGCAGGGAGTGGGGTAAACGGGGGCGACTCGCTCCCTCAAAGATCTCCCAACGAGTCCAGAACCATCTCCGAATGAGCAAGCCACCACCTCCCACCCGCGCAGTGAGGCAGCACAGGCTGGATAAATGGGCATGGCAGGCTGGATCCGTCCCGCGGGCTGCAGTTTGAGGACCCATGGCTTATATACTGCTTCCACCTGCCAAAACGAAGGGATACTGCCTGAGGTGCAAGGGTTTTTTGGACCCAAGCTATAATTAGGAACCACTATTTCTAAAAACTGTAAACTGAAGCACTCCCCACAGGTAATCCATCTAGGAGACAGTCTGTTGCAAAAAATATCAAGAGTTGGGTACAGTAGTGTGAAGGGCAACTAAGCTGTACTAGGCCAAAGCTGTTTGGGGCTTCAGAAGTAAAGAGTACAGAATGACTCAAACGTAACTACTCATTTTTTAACTGAAACACTTCCGCTCTTGTACAATCATAAAACAGATGAAATACTAGTAACAGTGAAGAAGCTGCTCATTTGTTGTACCTCCACTGTTTAACTTTACAAATACTACTCCTTTTAACATATAGGATCATTTAAAAGCTCCAGACTCTGCTATCATTTAATTGCCAATATCTAACAACTCCATTTAGATCCAGAAATGGGGACAAAAGCTTAGAAGAGTACTCGTTCACTAGACTTACAGCAAGTACCCAGCAGTAACAGTCCATGCTCGTACGAGACCTTTCAGCCACTGTCTCGTGTGCCCTTGTTCAAGCAAAGCTGGCAAGACTACCTGAAGCAAAAGTAGCTCCAGGGAAAGTTCACTCACAGGTGCATCACTGTAGGAATAAAAGCAGACACAGACACAGGTAAAGCATCACCGCACAAGATACCTGAGGAGGGCATTATTAAGCGCCATAGTTGGATTTTATGTATACTGTGATAACTAGGGACTATGTAATTGTAACTGAGAAAATGGGAGAAATGTTACAGCTATCTGAAAACTGAAATCTACCACCACCACCACCACCACCACCACCAGAAAAAATGTGCTTTCTAATTACCACCAAGCCTGAAACTGTGGGAATCTTACCTATGGTTTAAGGAAACAAGCTAAACCATAGTCTAAAGCTCATTTGTTTCTGTAAATCACAGCTAAGGTTAACTATGGTTTTGGTTTGGCTATAACTGTAACCATGCTTAATACAAACCAGAAGCAAAAGCTTCCAGTATCCTCCATGGAAGAAGCAGCAAGGGAAGGTGAGTTCATGCGCCCAAAGTTCATTATTGTACTGCCATTCCAGTTTCACGAAAGGTCTAAACAAGGCCACAATATAATGGCAGTTCATAACTACATGTCCAGCAGTTCATTTCAAGTAAGCATTTAAAATACACTTGTAGTCAAAAGGTTTGCAGGCCACGGAAGACAGAAAAATATTTTGGAAAGTAAATTAGCTTACCTATAAAGCATTACATTATATGGAAGAAAATATGGCAGCAGGTATTTAATAATTCGTATAGGAAGCCAAAGCATGAGCAAGACAATTGACCCAAAGACAATCTGGAAGAACAAAAAAAGATGTCCTCTAATACCTGTCCTGCATAAAAGTTAAGGTTAAGATTTAGTCACATGCTAACACAGTTCATTCTATGCTTTGGAGGATCACAAACAAGCCACAAGCTTCCTTCTCCCATTTCAGTTTCCCGATAATTGGTTTGCCGTGAGACACAGATGAGAAAAATCTGGTCAGCAGATCCTCCAATCAGAATCCACAAAACACTACAGACCTCCTGAGGGGACAAGCCCTAGCCATGGTTTTCTTGATTCAGTTGGCAAAATACAGTTAGCGCTCATTAGGAATCAAATGGCCTATTTGCCAAAAAGTAAAAATTTGCGAGCTGGCAAAACAGGGTTTAGTTGCAGGAACTCTGATACTGAAAGCACATTTTGGAGTTCACATGATCAAAAAGTTGATGCAGGGAATTCTAACTTTCTTGGTCATAGTGCAGGGTAGAGGGAAACTTGTGGTCTTTCAAAAATTTGGGTCTACAACTCCAACAGTACCGCCATTGGTGAGGGATTATGTGACTAGAAGGCTAAAACATCTGGCAAGCTCCAAGTTGCCTACCTGTAATGTAGTAAGACTACTAACAAAATATGTAAAAGAGAAAAGAATGTCACCAAATGTAATGTGTGAAAGAGCACAGGTATGTATCTCCAGGTGCGGATTATGCAAAAGAAATCCAATCTAACCTTATGGAATATTTATGTCACAGAAGGCCCATGTCTCATTCTTTCAGCACAACATTTGAAAATGAAGCAATAATAGGCTGAATAATGACTTCTGCCTGGAATATCTAAATTCTAAATTTGGGCAGGTGACAACACTGAAGCAGTCACATTTTAAACCTTCAGGCAAATAAGTGAAACCAAAGCACTATATCAGTAATACTGCATATATTATTAAAAACAGTAACTAGTGACAGACATCCTGCACATACCAATTAAAACAGACTTCTGTTAAGTTTCCCTGCAGGGGGAGCAGAAATCATTTGTGACGTGTATGCTCCAGTAGCAAAGCTTGTGCATCCAGCACAAAAAATCCACCAAACGTCACCACACAACAAGTTATTCTTCACTACTGAAGCAGCTTGCCCCAAAGTCAGAACCTGTATGTTTCATTCTATTACTGGCGCATCTTCTCATTCCTCACCAGTTCTCTTAATCCCCCCTTGCTACCTTTTCCTTCCATCCCACTTCCTTCATTTCCATATGCCTAACCCCTTCTGCTAAACTAAGAGCTAGGTGACTAGAGGAGCTGGATGTCAATTTGGGAACACCATTTGGATACTTGACACCTCAAGGAGCTAATTATCTTGAACCACATCTGCTTAGAAAATAAAGTTTTAATTAAATTATTTATTCTGCATTAGCTTTGTTTGCCAGTAATCCAAGTAACTATCATCTTTTCCCTAATTTTTTTAAACCCCACACACTCACTCCTAAACGCCAGAAAAAACTGATTTGTAATTAAAAGATTTTTTAAAATAAACCTCTGGTTTGAACTCCACATGAATACTTCATATGCAACAGGCCCAATACCTATGCATGCATGCTAACAAGTTTAGTTTAGATATCATTCATCTAAACCTTGGGAGTAGTTGTAGTTTGTTATTGCACATGGTGAATTGCTGTGCAAAGCTATATAAAGAGAAACAAACATTTACATCAAGAGAATCTGAATATATAGCCATTTGTTGCAATAGGCACATTATTATTTAAAAAAGAAACTGGAAATATGTCTTTACCACTGATAAAATAAATCTCCTGAGATGTCTATAAATAGGCAAGTGAATCATTTCTTGAACTGGATTAAAGTCTGGATCATTTAGATTCCTCAGAAACCAAAGGACACCAGGCCTTAGGACCTGAAAAGGAAAATTAACTCTTGAAAGGAAAGTGTAAACAGGGGAAAGAAAGGTTAAACATCCTGAAAATAATTTCCCAATCTTTCAACATTATTTTGGAAACCCAAAAGCCTGCCTGTTGGTTTTCAATATGGCCTATTGGCAGGGCTGGCCCGAGATATTTGGCTGCGGTGGTAAAGAACATGATACTCCTCTGCCGGCTGAATTGAGGAAGCTATTTTTCCATCCTGACTCAAGTTAAATGATTAGGGTAAGAAGAGGATCAATATATAGAGTCTGAAACCATGCACTGCAAACAGGGGAGTGTGCGTGGGGGGGGGGGGGCAGAACAGAAGTGCAAAAGGAAGTGCAGACTTATGTCCCACAGGGAGGCATAATCTCTACAGGGAACCGTATGTTGGAAGGTGAGTAGTATCTGAGAGCAGGATGGAGTGGCACAGACCCTTGTGCAGGGTACGTGTAGCTCTCATCACAGCTGCTCACATCAGTGGGGAGACTGGGCGTACACTGGGTGCTGAGCCCTCTTTCCCACTCATGCAGTACCTAGGCAGGAAGAGAGAAAGGATGGGGATTTTGCACACAGGACCTGCTGGGAGGCAAGAGGAGGCCAGGAGGATGAAGCAGGCGGCGAGGAAACTGCCCTGCTGTGGGAACCATGTGATTATCAGAAAGGCAACTTCGGGTCAAAGTCAACACACTGCAGAAATTGGACAGCAAGGATTTTGTGAATGCAGCCAGAGAATACATTGGCTCTCCTGAGAAACAAACTGTTTGCCACCACTGCCGCCCCTAAACTGCTTCCGCTTCAGCCAGTCATTGTAAGAACTATGGCGCATCTTTTAAAAGTGGGTCCCAAGTGTTCTCTCCTCACCCCCCCTTCCTTCTGTGTCATTTCTTTTTAGATTGGAAACTCTTAGGAAAGGACTTTAAACATTCAGTTTATGTAAGCTGCTGTGGAAACTATTTTGTTTGAAGAGCGGGGTAAAAATTCTCTAAATAAATCTGCATAGCAGATCACATCACTCAAAGCAGAGTTGCTGCAGACACTTTGGCTTTTATTTGTAACTTCAGAGTTTTGGCCATAGGGAAGTACAGAAATACAATAAACAAACTCTTGTTAGCATCTTGAACTCCCCAGAAAGGCATACATGCAGAGAGAACAGAGTCCTCCTTCCAGGAACGACCACACACCGTCCTCTTTAGTAAAAGTTACTGCATCACAGCCCTGAAAGTCATGGCCTGGGCCTATATAAGGCTAAACATGCTGTAAGACTTTATTTTAGTAATTGACTGTGTTGATTGATCAATCAAATCTTTCTCTCTAGCACGGCAGCAGTATATTAGTTTATGTCTCTGGTACAACTACAGTATAATAAACATGTATATTTAACCCCAGCACACCTTAAAATTCAGTGTTTAGCCCCATCCCTAACTATTACTTGCTGAAATGAAAGAGCTGATGCCTAAAAATTAATTTTCAAATCAAATTAAGAGATGCCCAAAGGTGAGTAGATTTACACAAAGACAAAAAAAATTAAAACGAAAAAATGCTAATCCTTCAAAATCTTCCAGTGTATTTTCATAACATAGTCAGTGCTTACCTCCCTCAGCAGGAGTATGAAGGATGCAAAGTAGAAGACATACACCATTCCTACAAGCCAGTGTAGGAACATTGTAGTGCCGGGGGCAGACTGAAAGCTCAACTCTCTGTCCTTCAGAGTAGCATCAAACATTTCCTATGAAAAAGGCAGCAGCCGAAACAGAGGTTTTTCCATTTTGCAGCTACTGAAATTATATCAGCTTATATCAGTTATATTATTATATCAGTTTTCTGACACTCAGAAAACAATGAGCATGAAAAGAAAATACAGGCCCCCACCGTAAGTGCCTATAAAAATATCCAGGAACCTGTGAAATGATTTATCTCATGGAGAACTGATGTAAAACCATCCCTTTCAGCACAAGATTCCAGATCTTAAAATGAATTGCCTTTAGTACAACAAGGACATTAAGAATCTTCCATCTTTAAGTGCTTACAGATAGTCAGTTTTTCAGCAAATCAAGTCAGCGATAGCTTAAAGGGTTTTACAGGCCTTGGAGTGCCATCTGATGCACAGATAGCCACAGAAAAGTCCTACAACTCCCAGCATTCCCCAGCCAGCCTTACATTTTTCCCTGACAAACCACATTTGTGCACAAGGTTGCATTGTTCTTTCCCCTTTACAGATATAAACTGCATAAGCAACTCTTGCTTGATCATTCCTTTAGAAGCACGTGAGCAACACCTGGGGACTGCACCAACGCACAATGGTCAAATTGCCACCAAATCTGCTGCTCCCCCCCCCCACCCCCTAAAAGGCAATTTAGCATGGTGACTTCTTTCCTTGCAAAATCACGATTGGTTTTGCAGCTGCTACAATTCCGTAGCACCAAAGATTGCAGAATTGCCATGGGGTAGGAGGGCTGTATGAGGTCTAAAGGCCACATGTTGTCCACCCTGTTTTATAATTTCATATAAAACAGCTGCCTCCCAATAAATACCAACCAGAGAGCATATGTCCAGCCACCAGCCACAGATGAGAGGGAAAACACCGATTTCTACCACTACTAACAATGATACCTGCAGCGGAAAAAAAAAGCAAGGGTGTTTTTAAGAATCTAGAGCGACTATTTTAACATTTATTTTAATAATTTTATCTGCATTTAAAGACTAATGTACCTTGACAACTATATAGCACACTCCGAGCAAGCGACGTGATCTCTGAAATTTTACAAGTGCGGCCAAGCCCTGCATAATATGGTCAAGGAAATACAAATAGTGAGACGCTGTTATGTGGGAAATGGTACACGTTGCTAGGAAAGCATCCTGACCGAGGGGAAATTCTTAAGCAGGAAACCGATTGACAGGAGAGCAATGATCCAACACTGGAGCCATGAGTTTGTCCGTGTGATGCTTTTAAAGGTTACAGGAAATGTGGGGATTTTTAAATTCTCTGCATGTCTGGGAAAACTACATTAACTCGAGCTCTGAATCATGATACAAGGTGATTCAAATCTACTTGTCAATGCAGGCATTTGCTGCAAACGAAGTGAGAACCGAGCTCAAAAAGATATAAGAAGGACAGGTGAGGAGAAAGGGCTTTTTAAAACACAGCAGGATACATGCCAATACCTGACCCACAAATTGGTTCTGTTAATTAAATTAACTGGGACACAAGTGTAGACTTGCGGCCTTATCACATAAATGTTTATTTGAAACTAAACCCCATTGAGTTGAATAAGCGTGCACAAAATTGCAGCATTAGACCATTGTTTCTCCTCCACAGGAAGCCAATTTCCAATTTTCCAGTGATACAAGAGAGTTAAGCACAGTTTAACAGGCACTCCTATAAATATGCACTTACAATGCTGGGAAATTTCCTCACTACCATTAAGAAATCAGGAAAGGGCCACAGGACTTTGCAATCCTTCCATTCAGACTTTCCTCTCCCTGCAGCCGATTTCCTCCCAACATTTATGATTACAACACCAGCCTAACCATGCTTGAAGTTCACAAGCAATCCTTCTCAACCGATATTTGAAAACTGGATTTGAAACTGGTGTGAACGCTTTCTTAAGAATGCACACTGCTAACTATTATTAATGGTGTTTACAAAGGGGGCCTTTGTAACAAATGCAATTTAAAACAAAACCAGGGAAGGATGGAAGGAAATTCTGCTTCAACAGGCAGCCTTGTTCCAAAGTCTGAAGGGCATATCAAAGATTCCCCATGGAGAGTCTGCACTATCCCCACACGGGGGAAAGGAAGGACATTCCTGTTAAATCTTAGCACACTGCATGTGCAGTGACCATCCATCAATCAAAAGCTGGACACCTCATCAAGTAGGTACTTATGAAAGGATACATGACAAACAATTAATGAGACTGCCAGCAGCATGTAGCCAACTATCGTTGTAATCAGGCCTTCAAAGTGGGAAGCTTGAACCTGAAAAGGCAGGAAACATTACATACACTCCTCTCACTCACCCCTTGCGGCACACATCTGTCCTTGCTGCCTGTGAAGAGCCCTTGTGCATCGACGGCACGGTGTAAATCAATACTGCAGTCCTCTGTTACGTTTTTACTTCACTGCTAAATAGCCTCAGTGCCTCTTAATACCACTTGTGACTGCGTTGCTATTTGCAAAGTGTCTTTCATTATTTGTCAAAGACCACCCAGAGGACTCATCAGCAAATGTAAGCAGGTATCAACGGAAAGGTAGGGCAGTCCCAACCTTCACACACTGCAATCCTCACCCCTGCAGTGAGTTCCTTGGTGGAGCTGCCCCTGCATCAGCTTAGGAGCATCACCGGCAGAGGCAGAGGGTGTGGTGTGGAAAACCACTACAGGCAGCAGCAAGGATGAAGTTTTGCAACTGGGAGTTGGATCTGTTGCATCCAAAACCCCACGGACCCCTCAAAAGCCCCCCAGAACAGGTCCCAATCAGGTATGCCAGGCTGGAGCTGGTGGGGTAAAACTCCCCTCACTGCCAGCAGAGGAGGAGGACGCTTGCAATGATAAACATGTCAAATGGTCTCCTTCTGGCCTGATCACTGCAGCCCCCATTCTGGTCATCATTAAAAAAGAACTGTGCAATGACTGAGCTGAAAGGAGTAAAACCAGAAATTAAACATGGATGAAAAGGTATGATTTGAGCATGAAGGTTTCCATATGCTCTGACAAGGATCCACGCATTTTGGCTCGCCTGTTCCTTTCAGGGAACACTGATTTGTAAGCAGGCAAGTTAATCCATGGAAACTAAAACCCATTTAGCTGTTACTAAAAATGTTTTCCCATTTTCATTCTGAACTCACAAAATGCATATACTTACAAATTCTTCAAAACCCAGTCCAACAATAGAGAAGTGACCGATGTGGTAGGGACAAAATGCTAGGAAAAAAGGGGAAAAAAAGTAATTGGAGTGGCTAATTCTGGCAGCTTGAGTACGTGGCCCACTTCAGCTACTGAAGGGACAGAATTATTTGCGTGTTTACGCAGTTGAGCCAGATACACAGACCCTGGCCGTGTTGCAAGTCACTCCTGCGCAACAGTCAAGGGCAGGAATGACCCCCGGGAGCCTCCAGCCCAGGCGCTCCCCTCCCCTCCTCTCCCTTCCCTACACAGCCAGGAAGAGGGCGTCGAAAGCCCTTTCTTTCCCTCAATCACGTTCCTATTACAAATAGCCATGATGATCTTTAACAATTTCCAGAATTGTAATAATGTAATGTTTTTATTAAGTGAACCAAAGGTAACAAAACATGTTTGGGCTGTTGAGAATGCCTGATCTCTTTATCAGACAAGATGCTACAAAAGTCAGGCAGGGTGGGCGGGAGGGGGATGGACATCAGCGTAAAGCTACAGCATACGCATATCCAGAGTACCAAATAAAGTGGGTAGGTGGGATCTGTAGACATTCAAAGTAGGTCCTGCAAGTCATAGGAAAGTTCAATTTCTGGCAATGAGCAAATGAATAGTGGCAACTACATGAAAAGAAAATCAGATGCTCTTTCCTTGATAAGAGGACTACAGAAACTACGCTTAAGAGTCATCTAGCCCTACTCTGATCTGGACCCACATGTGCAGCAATTATCTCAAAATAATTGAAAATATAGTCACTTACCAAATACAAGTATGAATAGTGTGTTTAATGACACTACCCAGAATACATGTTCCTGGAAGGCGGAAAATAAATGAGAAACAGAAACACATTTGGTAAAAACTTGGAATTCTTTATCTTCTGTTCTTATATATGCCTGTCTTATTTTTCCCTACTGTGAACTCAATTAAACATGGGCTTTTCTCAGAAAACCATTCAAACCCCTAACAATCAGCTTGCATTACAAGAGGGCTGCAATTTCTCACCAGCATTCTTCCTAACCAGGAAACGGCTAGTTTAAGATGTCACACAGGCTCAATGTAAGGGGGAAATGCCTACACAGAAGTCTGCAAGCCACGCAGCTGGTATCAGGGCTCTTCGCTTGTCTCACCAGCATTCAGAGGCACATCATAGTTAATGAGGGACAGGCAACAGGTGAAAACCACTCTCAGTACTCAAAACAACCTGACATCTGAACCCAGACACACTGGATTGTTTTGTGGATTAAACAACCTTAACTTCACCTAAGAAGAAACCATGGGTTAACTCATGCAACTAGTCATGGTGGCTACATGTTACCTCCAGTAGCAGAGGCAGTATGCCTATCTACAGCAGTTGCTGGGGATCATGGGTAGGAGGGTGCTGTTGCACTCATAACCTGGTTGTGGATAGCTGGCTGGCATCCCATGCATAGACTGTTCCTGAAAGCTGGAGGCAGCTAGCATGCAGAGAATGTCCCTGCAAATGAGGGCCTTAACCCACAATTTGCTGCCAAATGCCACCATGAAGTGTAAACTAGGTCATACTGAGAAAATATGCCAAACATTTCCAGGGTTAAAATACTTGGATACTATTCCTTAAAGCAAAAAAGACAAAGAGATCGCATAAGACATATTCAATTACAAAGAATTCTTTTAATACAATCCAAATTCACTTACTAAAAAAACTAGAGATCCATCCAATCCGAGCATCTGGAAACGAGAGATAATATTGGTTAAGGACTGCAAAATAACATGCCTCCACAGAAGGTTCCAACAAAACAAGATGAGGACAACAGTTGCAGATAAAAACAACCAAGGAATGCTGGGAGCAGTTGTCAGCTCTTCAGCGTTTCAGTTGTTTTTAGTGTTTTCCCACACAGGGTTCAACTGTTTAAGCCTCAAGCAACTGCTACTTCCTGCCATTTTAACAATACACCAGATAGGATGCTAATGGGCAGCCTTTACACAATTTAAATAAATAAATAGGACTCAGAAAGCACAAGCTGAGTTCTCCCATGCAGAGCAGGCTTGCCTGCCTTCTCCCGCTGCTCCTCTCCCACAGCTGTTCTTGACAGCCAGGGCGAACAGCACAAGAGCATGAGATCAGACACAGAGGCTCTGACACATGGGAAGATTGGGCGGAATTCAGGGGAGAACATCTCACTTTAGCACAAGTGCCACAAGGCACCTTTGGATCCAAACCATATCCTTCTTTCTACAGAATTACATATCACACTCAATTAATAATCCTTTCCAGTCCTGAAAAGAGAGTGAAGGCCATTGTCCAGAAGCCGCTGTATACTCAGAAACATCTAGACTAAATGTTCTAGATGCGGACAACGCCACACCAATGGTGATGGTTCAGCAAAATTCATCCATTAACATAGAAACAGAGTAAGTCAGAAGGGGTCTTCTGGGTCATCTAGTCTGAGCCCCGGCTCTAGCCAGCTCCACTCATGATATGCCCACCATGTGCATGTCTAGCCTATCTTTGAACGCCCTCACTGACGGGGCCTCAACCACCTCATGTGGAAGCCCATTCCACACCCCAGGGGTCCTAACCATCAGGAAGTGCTTCCTGACATCCAAACTGAATGATTCCTCCCTCGCTCGGAGAAAAGGATCTCCCAACAAGCTGCCAGCTTGCTCTCCACATATTGTGGAGAATTTCAAGGACTTATTAGAAATTATAAGGGTTAGTGGAATGCTGGGGGTGTTCTAAAGTTGCTCACTGCTTTCTCCTTTTCTGGCATGACCCCAGAAACAGGGTCTGGCAACAGCCAGAAGTTCCCATCCCTTTAAGTAAGTCTTCCTCATCCTGGTATCCAGGCAGCGCGGTCATGGTCAGGCAGGCTCTCTTCGCCAGACTTGACAGTGGGAGTGATAAGACAGGATGAACAGACAAATCGGTTTCCCGAATGCCAAACAAGCTTCATCCTTTGAGATTCAGCAGCGTGATGCATGCTGCCATCCGAGCATCTCCATGCAGCCACCAAATGCTTAGCGGTTTGTTAGGCGAGCCCCCAGATAGACAGCAAATTTCAGGAGGAGGTTTTTAAAAAAATTAAGGACCAAATTACTTCTATGTTTTCTGTAATACAAGAGTAAATGCTCTTTAAATAAAAGTAGCAACAGAATACACATTTCTGTGTAAACAAAAAAGGTAGAAGCAGGTAAAGAGACTGGATCGGGATTAGTTGAAGGTCAGGAGCAGGTTTTATAGGTACTCAGCAACATTTTTATGAATACACATTTAAAATGAAATCATCATTCATTGGAAAAACACCTCTTTTCAAAACAATGCAGGCAACCCTGCCCGTGATTTTTCTACATTCTCCAGAGTTGCAATATGCTTTGAGGAAAATTTATTAAGTGGTAATGAAAGAATACAGTTGCCTAGTTACCCAAGATAAATTTATTCTGGCAAAGCAAGTCTTAACATCACTGAAACCTCAACGTTTCCTCCTTTTGTAAGTTTCTCGAGCCTATGGAGGAGGGGATACTTTTGAAAGGCTCCACAATGTGCATTTAGATTTCCATTCTTCAAACACAATCACCAAATGTCACTCTGTTAACATGGCTGCAGTACTCAGGTATGGAAGACAGCATGTTTAAATTTGCCACAGGTCTCCTGCTCAAGACTTTCCCTTTGCTACGGTGGAAGGGGAATAAAGCAGAGAGTATGAAAAGCCAAGCACTGCCTTTTCCCTTTCCCTTCGACAGATTTCAGGGGTGCTTGATCAGCCCTATCGAAAATCCCATTTTAAAGGAAGCCCAAGCTTTGAGAGCTGTCAGAATGTTGTGTTCCCATGAACGGGGAGACTCACACTTCTCCGGCTTCCCAAACACCTACTGGTGGAAAGGGTGGTAGATACTGAGAACAGACAGGTTCAACCAAAAAAACTAAAGGATCTTGCCAAGAAGGGGGTGATCTACTTGCCATCTCCTTTTGCAAGGAAAGATCCCTCACAGCTTAGCTTTCCTTTTGCAGCTTTGCTTAATCAACTGCAGGCTTGCTTAATCAACCTCCATGGCTGTACCGCCCGTGCTTTTGGCACCAGGACACTGCATGAAGAAGCCTTTTCATTTCAGCCACCCAAAAGAGCACAACTGCACATTTGCAAATAACCGAAAGAAACCGCAGAGCATCGATGGAGTAGCGGTGGCCCAGGCAAGCTCAGCAGGAATGGCAAAAGGTTTTCTGCCTCCTTCCCTGTACACAAGATGGGGCTGGCTGCTTGGGTTTGGAAAACACAAGAACACATCGTGGGTACAGCAGCCCCTAGAACAAGCCATGGATTGTCAGGTTGCCTTGTTACCAACAAGCAGTGCCCCTGCAGTATGCAGTCTGGGTTTCTACAACCCACTTAGTTACCCATTATAGGATGCACAGCATGCAATCCCAATTTTCAGGTCTGAATGGGGTAATATCACATCAGACTCTTTAGCCAACATTTCCATATACAGAGCATGAGAGCGGTACACAGGCTTGAAGCACAAAACAGTGTTACAGAGGTGGCTAAACAATGAGTTACATATAAATGCAGTAAGTAACAGAGGGATGACTTTTTAAGTAGGAAAAGCTGCTTCGGGGGAATGTAATAGGTATCAAGGAAACTGCAAGAAAGAAAAGGGTACCTGAACCTGCTCCAGATGTCTGCCTTTTCACACTGTGCATTTGTCCTTACAAATACCTTATTTCCACCAATCCCAATCTCCTACTCCCCAGAGGGCTTTTTCCTACTGAAAAGAGGGGATTGGGCTACCATTTAAAGATGTAACATGTAGTTTAGCCAACATGAAGAGAAGGCTGAAAAAATCATCTATGACATCAGAGTACAGAACACCATCCTCAATTGCTTGGTCTGCAAGAGTAAGAGAAAAAAGAATGACCCCTGAAAAATACTGGCTTTACTTACCCTCTCCCAGGTAAGCTCTTCTGCTGCTCGGTCCCATTCCAAAGCATTCCAGTTCATGTCATCTAAGTAAATAATTACATTATAATTTACAGAATTGTGAGATGCAAATCTCTAAGAGAATATCAAGAGTACACAGGTATCTTGTAGCCATTTTAAGATGGCCAGTTGTTCTAGAAATAAAAACTCATGGCTTCACTGTTCAGACAGAGAGATACCAAGAACACTGCTCGTTCTAGAAAAAAGGTTACATTTAACCAACCACTCTGAAAACATGAAGCTTCTTTCTTCCTACTACATTACTCTTATTAGAGTCCATTTCTTTCATTGTATGTCTGCATAAACCTTTAAGCCACCTAAAGCTTTGGTTTACTGACAAGTGACAAATTTAATATTGCTTATGAAAGTGAACTGGTTCCATGCAGGAAGGTGTAAAATCAAAGAGCCCAAAATACAAACCTAGTGTCCTAGAATATGACATGAATATAGTCATTAAAAAGTAACTAATGTACCCTGTGCTCCATTGTTTGCATCTGCTGCATCTTCTACCACTACATCTTCTTCATCTTCATTGTCTTCCTCTTCCTCATCTGCCTGTTCTTCCTGGATTTCCGGATTTTCACCTACAACTGCATTCTCAGCAGGCTGGTCCACGGGCTGGTCAAGTGCAGCATTTTCCGCTCCACCATTTCCTGCACCTTGAACCTGCACAGAGAAACAGTCAATTTAACAGCTGAATTAAAGAGTTCTGCTGTATTTTGGTGTCTACAACATTACAAATCATCAGTGACACCTTTCGGCTAGTATAGTCCTTTTGAATATTAAGGAAATGTCTTCTCTTCTTATTACAGGTTACACGAAAACGTACAAACAAACAGTTTAACACATACAAGAATAACAATTCTCACAAGGATCAATGTCATGTGCATGAAAATCATGTGAAATATTTTATACAATTAACATGGCTTTGAGTGTGCTTTAGGGCTCTACCGTGCCTCAAATTATGGCGTCCTTCTTATCCATCTCTACTTTGTCTGCATGGATGCCAAGAATCCACAAGAGAAAAGAGTGGATCTTACAACATGAATTCTCTCAGAGGAAGATTCTTCTGATAATGCACTGGGAAATTTCACATGTCATGGTAACCTACACTGTGAATAAGCTGCAACCTAAACTGAAAAGCTTTTGCTTCCATTTTAGATTAAGTGTAGCTTCCTTTGATGACCAAACACCAAATATTGGTTAATCCAAACAATGATTACTTGAAATAAGACAGTTTTATGAACCATGTTTTGAAGGTGGCTTGTTTTATCAAACCTTAATTAAGATCAACCTCAATTTTTTCTAGGTTTGGATGTCAGAACAAGATGTAATTAATCTAAAATGGAAAGAAAAGCTGCCACAGGCTCCTCACAGCTGCACTGCATGGAAGGAAACATGTGATGAAACTTACTCCTATAACATTAAACTAAGAGTAGAGAGATAGATCTCGGATGATCTGCAATATTTTAGCAGGATTACTGACAGTTAGCAACCGTTTGCAACAACAAAATCTCTCCCATCTTGCTCTGAATTATATTACTGCAATCAAGAAGTTTGGGATAATCAGGACTGGATTTATATATTCAAGAGGAGTTCTGTTCAATTCCAGTAAACAAAGCAAATTCCTGTGCTGAATTTTTTTTCATTCTAAGACTTGGTTCGCACATAACAATCCCAAGTATGGCTTCACTATTGTTGAGTAGTGGGTTATGAATTGTTTGTTCCACATTGTGGTTTAACTTTAAGGGTAGACAACCCAGAGTTCACAATCCAACAACAAATCATGGCTTCTCTTCTTGGGCTGTTATGCTGAGTAACAGTGGGTGGATCTGCATGATCACAGAAGGACTATTATTATTTTGATGTATTTATTTTATAAACTGCTCAAAAGCCAATTTATGTGGTTAACAACAGAAAACAATAAGATACAGTATAAAATAAAAACATAATAAAACAGTAGAAAACTCAGTACAAAAGCTGGAACAGTTTAAAACCATTCAAACAATTAAAACATATTCGATAAACAATCCTAGCTAAGAGGAAAAAATGCTGACATAAATGTCCCCCACATGCCGTTAAAAGCCTTGGCATAGAAGATGGTTTAACCTGGCACCAAAGCGATTGCAGCATTGCTGCCACATGGGCCCCAGTCAATGGGCCACCAGTAAGAAGGCCCTTTCCCTTGTTGCCGCCAATCCAGTCACCTTTGGAAGGGTACTCCGAGGAAGGCCTCAATACTGAGCACAGGGTCCAGATAGACTGAGGTCGGAAGAGGCATGCCAACAGGAGCTGCAGTCACCAGCTGCATAAGTTAAAACTGGTATACTGACAGCCAATGAAAGGAGACTAGAACTATTATTATAACTCCAGACCTTCTGGCCCCAATTATATTCTGGCTGCAACATCTTACACAAGCTGCAGCTTCTGAACCGATTTCAAGGGCAGACCCACGTAGACTACATTGCAGTAATCTAACCTGGAGATTACCACAGCATGGATTACTGAAACCAGGATTTCTCTATCCAGATAGCTGGGCTACCAACCAAAGCCTATAGAAGGTACTACATGCCACCAAGGTCATCTGGGCCTCAAGTGACAAGGATTGCTGAAGAAGGGTCTCCAAACTATGAGTGTACTCCATGCAACCTCCATCCAGTAAGAAGTACTGAGACAGGAACTCAGTCTTGTCTGGATGGAGCTTCAGTTTGTTAGCACTCATCTAGCCCATTGTCACAGCCAGGGACTGATTTAGCACATCCGCAGCCTCACTTGATAACAATGAAAAGGAAAAGCAGAGCAGTGCATCATTAGCATAACAATAGCAACACATTCCAAAACTCTGGATGATCCCACTCAGCAGTTTCATGTAGACGCTGAATAGCATGGGGAACAAAACCAATCTCTACAGAATTCCACACTGATTAATCCACAGGACTGAGCAATATTTGCCAAGCATCACATTATGGAACTGGCCGTCCAAGCAGGAGCAGAACCAGCACAATGCAGTATCCTCCACTACCAGTTCAGACATCTCAGGAGGGTACCATGGTCAATGGCATCAGTAGCCACCAGGAAATCCAGGAGTATCAGCAGGATTACGTTCCCTGTCTCTCTATGAACATAGGTCATCATGCAGGGTAACCATATGGGTTTATTTTCCCTCCTTGCACATGCTGATCATGAGCCACTTAAACTGCACAAGCCATGGGTGTCAGGGTGATCTGTAAACCACCCACCCACTCTTCCCAGGTTTGGATGCCACGACAACCCATTCCCAGTCAGGGTAATTGAGCAGCTGACGACTGGCACGCACAGCAAGGGAAAATAAGCTGCCATGGCAAAACTTGACAATGACTGGGCCAAAGCCTCCCAGTGAACTTTGTGGTCAAGTGAGGACTACAATTTGGCTCCCAGAGGTCCCAGTCCAAACTCTAACCACTACACTGTACTGGCTCTCTGAATGCAACCACTCAAGACACTTGATAATGGAAACCAGCAAAAAAGTAGCTGATTCAAATGGACAATCTCTGATCAAACTCAAACTATGTCCATGACGTTTTTGCCAGAATGCCTTCTGAAACAGCCTATATATCTCTCAAATACATATGATATGTGTGTATGTATGTGTGTATATATATATATATATATATATATATGTATATGTATATGTATATGTATGTATGTGTATATATATATATATATATATCAATCAAACAAGTTTTACTGACAGTTCCAGAAGTTTGGAGCATATGGGGGGTCAAGAGAAAAACCTAATGTGCAACACAGCAAGAATCCAAGCTGAACATCACAAATGATAAACTGAAGGATGTATTACCTCATTCTGTTGCCCAATGCCATTAATCGCTTGCTGCTGATTTTGTTCCAGCCACTGTGGTGCTCCTCCATGGACAATTTGTTCACGTAACCATACAAGGCTGATGAATGCACACAGTGTGCACGTCACCACAAAACAACCTTGCAAACAGTCTGCCAGTAAATTCTCTCTGTTTAAGGAGACAATCCACAAATTATGTACAACAGTTATCAGAAATGCAGCCTTAGGTAAAGCCCACAAGGAGGCCAATCTCCTTTGTCCTCTTCATATAGAAAATTGCACTGTTGAAGCCGTTGGCTATTTCAGTGTAAATCTGTTCATCTATTGTGCTCATTACAAGATGCTCTCCTGGTGCATAAACCTAATTGTTCTCACGTTTCCCTGCTGTGTCTTCACTCACCCATCCAGTGCTATTAATTGAAACTTTATCACATTGATGCACCAGTTAAAATAAAGAAAGGTGAACCATTCTAATTCTAAAAATTATTGGTATCTCTTGGAGGTTCTGAGTTTAAAGAAAAGGTGCATTGAGCAAAGTATTTAAGGTCCGTGAGTCACCAGAGGAATTAAAAATGATAATCAGACCACTAATACCTTCCCTGTGTATTTGTATGCCTGTACTGTAAACAGTAATCTCTAATAACATTTCATGGTTTTACAATAATGTTCGTATTACGTCTTATTTTATTTTCAGATTATGAGTATTGGGATCTGAGCCCCATATGCTACTTATATGAAATTAAAAACTGATAGTCCGCTTTCTGCCATGGACTCTCAAAGTGGCTTACAACCACTGGAACATAAAAACATAATTAAAACACAATTAAGAATAGATGAATGTATGGAATTATGTGTTTTACAAGCACAAGAGATAAAGGTTACATAATGGGTTCAAATAGGATGGAACTGAATAGTTCCGTTTGCCAAGAGCAGAACATTTCTTCTGCACTGCCACTAGGCTGGAATTCTACATACATCTATTTCACTGTTAGCAAGACAAATAATATACCAAGCAGATATTCAAAATTCCTAGACTTCTCTAGAAGCAAGCACCACTTAACTCCATTTAAATCAATCAGATGTATTTCCAATCAATATGTTTAGCATAAACATAAAATATTTCAAAGGACTGATAATACAAATACTTTGAGAACACCCCAAACCAGAAAAGGGCAGGTTGGTTCCCTGCAGTTCTTTTGGGTGGGCAGCTGTGCATTCACACATATGGGCTTTATCCCCGCACACAGCCTGCCTTCAGGAAGTTTAACTGGAGAGGAATTTTTGGCAGGGAGGTCCCCCAGCATCACAACACACATGTTGTGAGCAGATTACCACCTAGTCCCAGTTTCCTGAGATCATCCACTGTGGCCTCAGAAGGGGGAGGAAACTCATTTCACACTGCCACTGATGCGCCACCAAACACTTGGCATAGAGAGGTAGCATTGACATCATTACCATGGTGGGTGGGATGCATGAATGCAAGGCTGATCACTGGAAGGATAGCAACCAGTCTTTCTTCATGGTCCATGCGCATCACACACGCACATCCATTCTGTCCATGAAAGGAGGAGCACAGCCCCAGAGAGTTCGGTCCAGTGCCAGCTTGGCTGCAAAAGGCACTGCATGGTAAGGGCTCTGCAGGCACAAAAAGACCCCACTGGGAGCACTCCAGTGAGAGAAGATGAGTCATAGAACTACTGGGTGTAGCTGCCACGATGCTTGCAATGCCACTGGCTTGTTGTCTTTGGCAGCAACAGTACTGCAATAAACTCAACTTGCTATGCAACAGACAATATGAATACCTTCAAGACAAGACAGGTGAGCCTGGATAACCTTGTTCCACCTTGCTTGTTCAAGTACGCAACCACAGAGGTGTTGCCTGTGACAATCTGGATCTGCCGTCCCAACAATTTGGTCCCAAAGCTCCCAAACACATTCTATACCGCAAGGATTTCTGGCACTCTAACAAGCCAGTCTGTTGCACCTGCACAAGGTAAATGACCTGTTGACTTCATCAGGCCTAGAAGCCTGTGAAAGAAGTGGTCTGATGGCCTTTGTATAGCCTCTTTGCCATGCTAAGTATTGTCTGCACTTGATTGCAAGGGAGGTGCACTTGACCAGAACTTACTGATGTATTATTCATACAGTGGCACCTCGGTTCACAAACACTTCTGTTTGCGAACAATTCAGAAAGTTCGGCAAAACTCTGCATCGGGTGACAAACACTTCCTCACAGCACTTCCCGCAGCTTTCTTGAGATATCCTATCCAGGAGGGGGAGGGGGAACAGGAGCAGGAGGCTGAAGAAGCGGGTGCAGGGCAGCTCCTCAAGCCAGAAGAGGGCGGCGAGGAGGGAGGTAATGGCTGCTTTCCGTGGGCCGAGGGGAGGCGAGGTACGGGGCTGCGGCCAGCCGAGCAGGACGCCTCCTGCCTCTCCCTGCTGCAGGGGGAAGAAGCATGGCGGCTGCTTGATGACAGCGGTGGCTTACCCTGAGAAGGCCGCGGCGGAGGCAGGGGAGCCATGGCCCCACTCCTGCTCCACCTCGGCCCATCCACCCCTGGACTCAGCAAAGCGGCCACGGCTTGGCCCGCAACTCAGGAACATGGCTCATATTTTTGTGGTTAAAAAAAAAGGATTAACCTTATTACATTGAACATTATAGGGAAATGTGATTTGGTTCGTGACCAATACAGTTCACGACCAGAATTGTGGAACCAATTAAGTTCGTGAACCGAGGTACCACTGCACATGTAGTTATAGTTCACCTATAACTGCCAAGGCCTTCCAGTACCACACAGGTATACTGAATGCTTGTTGTGGGAATGGGCTCAGTTTCAAGGTGGATGCATTTCAAGGTAGCCATGCATTTTATGAACACTTGCAGCGCCACAATTAACCCCAAAGGTTAGAACTCTTCTCTTGTATGATTCATGCCCCAGACTCAACCTGCAGAAATTCTGGCTGTCATGATGTATCACAGTGTGGAAATATGAGTCCTTGCAGTCTATATATGCAAACCAATTGCCATTGTATAAATGTGGCAGAATTGATTGTCGTGCAATCAAAACAACAACAGAGGAGAACCTCATCTAATAATGTTTGTAAAGAAGAAGAGAAGGTCTTTGCAAGGCAACCAAAATTATGGTTGACGAGAAACTGAGGGAACAAGCAAGAACCTGCTAAGGACATGAGCACTGGATGTTGAGGCAGGGTCCCCACCAAAAATTCCTTGGCTACAGAAGCTTCCCAAAGTGATGGTCCAGGCACTTGGACAGCCCATACGTGTGATGCATGGAGTCCACAAAAGAGAAGGCTTCATGGGGACTTCAATTACTCAATAATTTAGTCTGGAGCACTGTTCCCTAGTTATTTTGTGCGACCATTAAGAACTTCACTTCACATATAAAACAAGCACACTGGCCCGTAATCAGGAACATAGATCTGGTGTCCTACTGTAAAGGAAAGTGTGACAGTAGTCAATCTATAAGAAAGACAACGAGCAACTCAGAAGTAGGGTATTAAAAAATCAGAAAGCCACTACTTACGTTGACAGCATATCTAATGGCAGAGTCAGTAATGAGCTCACAGAGCCAGTAAACAAGCACTTGTAGATACGACCTAAAAGTAAAGGACAACAGTAATGTCAGCAATTTCTGCCAATTAGAGTTCCAAAGGGGTATTTTCTTGCTTTCCAAGGATTATTTTAAGCAGGATTACCAAATACTACTACTATCATCATCGTCATAAATTTTAGTTCTATTTCTCCCAATAGCTGAACCTCTCTGGGTGATATACAACAGCTGTCAAAATACAATAACGTGCAATACTATAATATAAACACATAAATATAAAATGATATGTACATTATTCTTCAATGCAAAAAGCATCCAAAAAGATGGTGGATTTCAAAGTGAAGAGTAAGGGACGTTCCAACAATCCAGTCCTCATCTCTAAAACCTGGCCAAATTTACATCTGCGTTGTGTCCAAATGACAGTTTTAGAGTTACAGGAAAAATGGAGCAGGTGCTCCAAACTTCATCATATCAGGTTATTAAACACCAAATAAAGTATCAGTGAGAATTTGCTTCGGTGTGCAATGTCAGAGAGGTGGGATCACACTGAATCAAATTACCTAACCCATTTTTATTATCAACAAAAATGTCTTAGAGGTTCCCTGTACACAGGCAAATAAAGAATGCCAACAAACAGTCTACAGCAGAAGAACATGATGCAGGATTAAAGGCATGAATAAGCCAGGTAATAACTTTCACCAGCACTTTACCACTTAAAGTCTAATGGCAGCAGCAGCCAAAATGAAGAGCAGAAGAAATCCCACTCTTGCCATTTATTAAGCTCATTTGGGAACATACACAAAATTGGCTGCCACCCTCTCACAGCAGCCCTCCTCCTCTTCCTCCTCTCTCTGACACTATCTACAACCTCAACACGGCCAGAACAGGAGAAAAGCAAGCTTGCCAGGAACTCCTGCTGCGAAGACAGTCCTTCCATCGATAGCCTAACAGTTCCGCCACAAGCACTAGTGCTGCTTCCAATACTCGAGGCTGGCTCTTGGGGAACGAGGCACCCGCGTTTGAGTGGTGCTTGTTCTGCAGCGAGCACTCTCCTCTTCCTGGCAATCGCTGCCTAAGAGACCATCGACACGAAAACGCTCTCATAGCTGTATGTACAGAAGAGGAGATACTTACATGCTGTAAGAGGTACAACTCCCAACCACGCGAAGGCCACAAGTGTATAGTGAAACCAGTATCGTATTGCTGTGCCAATACTTGTAACCAGTCCAGCAAATATGTCTTGGATTGGAAGCCGGGAAGGCATATCTGGGGAATAAACTACAAAAAGGGACATGCTGTGCAAATGAAAGGAAAATAAATCGCAGCACTGCATAGCTTGCACAAATACCAACTTTGGTGAGTGATGTAAGCAATCACTCTGGTCTTTGAAATTAGTGCTAAATCACGGCAAAAACCTGCCTTATACGGATCCCATTCATACATAACGGCAGCAATCTTGAGCTACTTAATCCCACATTTGCCATAGCTTATTTTCCAATAAGGAAATAATTCATTCTTTGGAATAGGCAACCTCTGATCCAAGTTCATTTCATTGTGTATGAACCAAGACACTATAGGTTATTCCCCAGTTAACCAATAATTAGCCATAGTGCCCGGGTTTGCACATTAATGGGCAATGCATATTCAAAATGGAATTGTACACAGTCAGTGAATCATGTGTTAATTTACTTAATTAATTAAGATATTAGGAAGGTAAGTACCGCAGAGAAAGCCGGAGGAGAGCTTTCTCTGCGGTGGCATCCAACCTATGGAACGCGCTCCCCAGAGAGGTCCGCCTGGTGCCGTCATTATTTGTTTTTCGGCACCAGGCCAAGACCTTTTTATTTAAACATTATTTTAATTGTTGGTTTTATTTATTGATGTTAAAATTTTTTGCCAGGATGTCTCCAGTATTTTATGTATTTGTACAGATTGTATTTATTTATGGATTGGAAGCCACCCCAAGGCTTATGTGAATGGGGTGGCATATAAGTTTTCCAAATAAATAAATAAATAACTAACTAACTAACTAACTAACTAACTAACTAACTAACTAACTAACTGATACTTCTCTAGCTCTCTCCTGCCTTTTTTCCTTTTAAGGAACTCAAGGTAGCTTATGTAATTCTCCTCCTCCTCCTCTCACTCTTACCCTCACAACATTCCTATGAGGTCGGGTGGAGTGTGATTGGCCCAAGGTCACCCAGGTAGATCCATGGCTGAAGGGGGACTAGAATTCAGATCTCGCTTTCCAGTCCTGCACTCTTAACCACTGCCCCACACCAGCATTCCTGTCATTTACCAGTACAAAACCCAGGACAGCAAATTAACTTTCCATGCAAAATTCAACTTTTTATTTTCTTCCTGTCTTTTAAGTTCTGTTCACTTTATTTTTCCAGTATTTCTAATCACTTCTATGGGAAACGTTCTAATTTCTCTAAGATTCTCTAACCAGTTTCTCATCCTTTAAGGCATGGGTCCTCAAACTACAGCCCGCAGGCAGTACCCGGCCCTCCATGCCCACTTATCTGGCCCACCTGACAGGTTTTGGACTGCATGCCCACACCCACCTCGCCCCGTACGTGCCCGCCGTTACCCGCCTCACTGCATGCGTGGGGAGGCAGTGGCTTAGTTACGCGATCATTTTGGAGTCGCTTGAAGAAAATGATCTCCGAGCGAGCAAACCGCTGCCTCACACGCCCAACCCCATCTTGCCTCGCCTCCCCTCGCGCGCGCATGCCCCTGCCTTGCGTGGCCTGGCCGTGCACACCCACGCATTGGCACCTCCTGCCCCTGCCCCCCCTCCGGCCCATGCGCACTGCCTTACCGGCCTGGCCCCCCGTTGAAAAAGTTTGAGGACCCCTGCTCTAAGGTTTCCTGCTGTAATGAACTAGAGGTAGCATGTGAAGATCAGATTTGAATTGTTTTACACTCCAAAATTGTGCTGTCTGCCTCATTTCCACCAAGGCGATATTCAGTTCACAGGGACTCACTAACACGGTTAAAAAGAGCCACACTGCCCAGGAGCGTACTTCATACTAATAGTTTAAATATATCGCAGCACCTGAGCAATTTCATTTTCTGGAAGTAAGCATGGCCATAGCAGTCCTACAAAGCCCGCTAAAGTCTGTCTGTACTCCAAAAAACAAACACCGCTTCATGTAAACGTAATAAATTGTTGCCATGTACTTACTTGGTGTGAAAGCGAATCTGTGTTTACATAATTCACAATATTCTTTTCTGCTGTGTTTGAGCCACTGAACTAAGCTGCAATAAAAAAGTAGGGCAATAATGCATCATTTCAAAGCACACAAGATTTCTGAGTACCAGAAATCAAGTAAATACAGCAAAATGCACTTTCAAAAAGGAAAACATTGGTTCTTAAAATATTTAAGGAGAGAAAAATATACCATATTTTTTGCTCTATAAGACTCACTTTTCCCCCCTCAAAAGTAAGGGGAAATGTCTGTGCGTCTTATAGAGCGAATGTGTGTGTGCAGTAAGTCTGTCAGATGTGCAGCCCATGGGGAAGCGATGGGGAATGTGCCTGTGATTATGTGCCCATTGGATTCAGAATATTTTTTTTCTTGTTTTCCTCCTCTAAAAACTAGGTGCGTCTTATGGTCAGGCGCATCTTATAGAGGGAAAAATACGGTAAGTAATATTCTCTCCTATTGGAAACATGTCTGAAGAACATATGCCTGCAGATCATGGTCACTCACCTCCAGAAACCATGGGCCCTACTGTAATCTATCGGTAGAAAAAATGCCAACTAGGGCAGAAGGACGACACATGAGTGTTTTAAAACAAACAGCACACAAATGTGAAGGGCACCATCCAAAGGGCAAAACATGCATCCCACATGCATTTGTAGTGCATCCCTGCCCCACACATCCTAGGAATCCTATCCTCAAAATGTAAAAATGAGAAGCCATTCCATAAAATGCGAGGAATGAATGGCACAAGGGGATACATGGCATGTATACAGGCCTTTTTGAATTGTGGCTAAGATAAACTTATAGTAATCATAATACAAGCAGAAGCAAGCATTAAAAATTATTGCACAAACGTGTGCTTAAAAAGCATTATATCATCCGTATTTAATAACTATACGGGCTTAAGAATTTGTGGCTATATTTATTTGGTAATTTTACAGGCTTAAGAATTTCTCTGCCATCTTGGTTAATCCCATTAACTACAATGGAATTAAGCTAGCACAAGCAGTTTTCACTGTTCCTTCTTCACATCTAGTACCTCCCTTGATATTTACATGGATGCTTACATGAAACCTGATTAAAATATTCAAATTCTCTATCACCATTTTTTCTTGTTTTCTTTACCTACTAAAATCTGGAGCAAAGCTCAATAAAAGGAGTTAATGGGAGAGAAGATAAGGAACCCGTTTCGGTGCACAATCGCTAAAATGTTTGTAAGAATGCTGAGTCACATGTGCCAGTTTCAGGTTCAGCTTGAATATATTTTGGAGGTGAAAGCAGCTTACCATTCTTGATGAATGAATTTAATACTGCCAGTGCATACACATGGATGATAGAGGGGCTTCTCGGGAGTTCCTTCAGACCGACATACCCTGCATATATCTGTTGAACACAAACAAGCGGAGTTAACAGAATTATCATTATGAAATATTTTAAGCCTCCTGATGTATCAAACGTGGTAAATTATAAAACCAAGAGCCAAAGCAAGATCACCAGAAGCAATTATCCTTTAAATCTTCCATTTGTGGGTTGCTCATTCTAAAATCACAGATACTGCTGAAAGACTATATTTAAAGCAGGAGCACTAAAAATGATTTTTGGCATATGTCCCTGAATAGGCAGTTGTTGGCGTATCCTTTAGCTACAGGATGATACGATACTGCATAAAGGAAAATCAACAGAAAGTTCCACACCTGACTCTTTTATTGATGATGTTAAATGAGAAATTTTTCATTCCATGTTTTTCCTGTAATCAGAAAACTATTGCCAATAATTAATAATGCATGGGGCTTCAGATCAGCCATATACTAATACAGGAAGAATATTTAAATATTCCCAGCCAACAGCCTTTTAAAGGGCAAAAACTGCAAGGCATGTACATTAACCTCCCCTCTTCATTTATTTATTCATTTCATTTCCATACCACCCAATAGCCAAAAGGCTTTCTGGATGGTTCACAAAGTTAAAAAGAACGTATAAGAAAAAGCAAAACACTACCTAATAATCAAACAAGAGAACAATAACCTCAAATAAAATGATGACAATAAGCCCACAGCAACCACCATCAAATCAGTCCAGAGGTACAGCAGCAATACAGTATAAACCTTGACTATTAAAATAAAATGCAGTATAAAAGTTAACTATTAAAGTACTGGGCAAATACAAAAGTTTTACCCAGCTCCAAAAAGAATAAACAGTAGGCACCAGGAGCAGTTCTTTGGGGAGCTGGTCCCACAGTTGGGATGCCACCACCAAAAAGGCTCTTCTCCAGGTAGCCAAACTCTTTTCTTTGTTTGGAAGGGGACTCCCTAAGAAGGACCCCAGAAGATTACCTTAGGGCCTGGGTAGGTACATATGGGATGAGGCATTCCTTCAGATAACCTGGCCACAAACTGTTTTCAAAGGCAGCCCCATGTAGAATGTGTTACAATAGTCCAGATGAGAGGTTACCAGCGCATGGATCACTGTCGCTAGGCTCTGTCTGTCCAGATAGCTGCTCCATGCCACTGAATCAACTTGTGACTCAAGTGATAGTCCTGGATGCAGGAGCACCCCCAGTCTACAAGCCTTGTCCTTTAGAGGTGGTTGAATCCCCTCCAGAACAGGTTGAGTATCACCCAACTGGACAGACAACCCAGCCACCAACATCATCTCATCCAGTCCATTACCATGGATCAACTCCCTCCACCGGAATGAATCAGAGCATAGCATGTTTCAAAGACATATACACGTCAAGATGATTCCAAGCTGTTTTGTTTACTGTAAAATAACATCCAAAGTGGAGAGTTAAGTACTTTCCCCATGGCAAGATGTGCAGGTACCAAACCATAGAGTGATCAGAAAAAGTGTGAGTACTTCTGCTCCCGTGGAATTTTCTATTATGTCATATAAGCCTTACTAAGGAGTAATCTACAGTGGCAGCGCTAATCTTTGTAGCCTCAACAACTGATTTTAAAACACTGATGGAAACACCAAGGTGTACTGGAGGGAAACATAGAAACACAGAAACATAGAAACAGAGCGAGTCAGAAGGGGCCTCCTGGGCTATCTAGTCTGACCTCCGGCACCAGCCGGCTCCGCTCATGACATGCCCACCATGTGCATGTCCAGCCTATCTTTGAACACCCTCACCGATGGGGCCTCAACGACCTCCCGTGGAAGCCCATTCCACGCCCTCGGGGTCCTAACTGTCAGGAAGTGCTTCCTGGCATCCAAATTGAACCTTGGCTCCCTGAGCTTTGCTCCATTGGAGCGCGTCCTGCCTTCCTCTGCAGGGGAGAACAGGCCTCTCCCCATCTCCATGTGACACCCCCTCACATACCTGTATGTTGCCAACATATCCCCTCTGAGTCTCCTCTTCTCCAGGCTGAAGAGACCCAGTTCCCTCAGTCTCGCCTCATACCCCATCCCCTGCAAACCAGCCACCATCCTTGTGGCCCTACGCTGCACTGACTCCAACCTGGCTATATCCTTTCTGTAATGAGGGGCCCAAAACTGAACACAATACTCCAGTTGCGGGAGCACCAGAGTCATGTAGAGTGGAAGTAATACCTCTCTTGATCTAGAAGCCACACTTCTGGCTATGCAACCAAGGGTGGCATTCGCCCTCTTGACCACCGCATCACACTGCTGACTCATGTTTAGCCTGCGGTCAACCAGTACCCCGAGGTCCCTTTCACAAGTGCTGCTCTCCAGCCACTTGTCCCCTAACCTGTACTTATGACAGCTATTCCTATGCCCCAAGTGGAAGGACTGCAAAGGAGGCTCAAACAAAACTCTCAGAGAGCAGCCATCTTGTAGCCCACAAAATCCAACCTAAACCTTCTTCTGCAGTAAGTTCTACCCATTCCATGCAACATATTAAATCATCATGAAGTTGGTCATGAAGGTAGCAGCTGAAGGCTAGTTCTAGGAAGCATTGGCAACAGCAAACAGCTTTCAAGGTTTGACGTATGATCTAGAAAGAGCACTGCTTTAGACTAGTATCAACCCAATTTCTATACATGAACCAATAACCAACGACCCAAGGAACACCATCCAGCCACCCTGCTGCAGCTACAGCTGGCCTTGGTTCAGTCAGTGTCCAGAGGAAAGACTACCTGGAAACTGCACGACCACCATCTTGATTTTGATAGTGGAAGAAAGATAGGCTATACATGTATTACATAAATAAAACAAAAATGTCAAGTTAATTGTTTATAATGGAGAATGACACCAGTGCAGTCAGGAGTCCTTATGATGAAGCTTTCTGAAAATATTCTTAGGTGCCTCTATTTTCATGAAGTAATGTGAAGGGGTTCTACAAGGACTATGATGAAAGAGGCCCATATAAGCCACCTTGGGTTCCTCACAAGAAAGGTGGCATATAAGCCAAATGTAACATTTAACAACAACAACAACAACAACAAGTCAGTATGAAAAAGTACCATTTAGGATTTTTGCTGGTTTGTCAGACTAAGACTGGAATTTTATTTTGGAAAGTTTTAAATGATGCCAGGAAGTATCAACACTTAGCACACTTGCAGGGTTCACTCGACAAGAGGACCCATCATGGGTATCTAGCCAAAGCAGGTTATTGTGTCATCCAAACCAAGCTGCTTTCTACAGGGTGACTTATTTTTCAGCTTCAAGGCACCCTTCCAACCTTGGCTTGTTCGAGAGGTTGCTTCATCCCTTGTGGGTTCTCATGTCATTCAAAGCTGGGAGAGCAATTGCACCGTGAATTGCGGGGATCTGCCAGCATGCCACTCAGCAAAAACTCCTGCCTCTCTTTGTAATGTCACCCTTGACGCTGTCACTGACAGCCACTTCATCGATGCTTAGCCAGCACTCTGGAGCAACTCAATTTTCAACCTCAGAAAACCCAAATGCAACAAAGGGATTACATCTTCTCTCTGCAGATAAACACTAACAGTTCTCCAGATGTTCAGGCAACACCAAATGTTTCTGAAAGATGCTTAAGCTTGGGAATAATACTGCTGAATAAACTACTGCACTCTATTCATCCATGGGCAAAATACAGGAGCAGCTCAAGTGAAGCAGCGCTCTATTCTTGTGAAGCATTTTGAAACAGACAGCAGTAAGGTCTCACTGACAAATGCACTAAACAGAAAGCCTGTGGTTCTGGAAGCACGGCCATGCCTGCGAGATGCCAAGTATCTCCTGATGGATGAGCCCACTCAGACAAAAACAACAGAGTTTAACCTAGTTTCCCAGAAAATAAGGGTTAATTTGTAGCATTCCATTTTTAGGCTATGTTTTCACATCATGGTAACCTATGATTTAGCATCACACGGCCAAATCACAGCTAATGTGATTATTAGCTTTTATTTGCTTTTCGGTGCCAGGCAAAGACCTTTTTATTTAAATGTTATTTTAATTGTTAAATTAAGTTTTTTTTTAATTTTCTGATTGCATTTATTGTATTTAACGTATTTTAAATTTATATCTCGAGATGGGCCAGTTTTAATAGTTTTTATAGTTTTAAATAATATATTGTTTATGTTGTGAGCCGCCCCGAGGCTGGTTGCAATTGGTTGCGGCATATAAATGTGTAAAATAAATAAATAAATAAAGTCTGGCATGTACACTCTTGCTCTTTTCCTCCAGCATGGTCACCAGGAAAATTATAAAATAAATTGTGCACTGACACAGATTAGAATGGGTGACACTGAAAAGACTTGGCTGCTGGGCAGTATGGAAAGAAGAGGAAAGGAGGGGAGGGCAGGGCAGGGCAGGGCAGGGCAGGGCAGGAAAACCTGAGGAAGGCTCAAAAGGTAGAAGTCTTTAGTACCATCCCAGTAGCCATAAGAAGACTTCAACCAGTGAACTTTCAGTTGTGACATGGATACTCTACAGGACTTGGTGCAGTGCAACCGAACTGTAAAACAATGTTTTCTTTGTATTACAGCTTTATGACAAATAGTGCTGACAAGAATAACTTTACCTTCAGGAAAAGGATTAGCTGGCAAGTAATTGAGACACCTGTCACTTTCAAGGGGAAAAAGGCTCAGAATTTGATAATGTTTGAAACAGCAAATAGCTGCACTAACAAAAGAGACCTATTTGCTCAAGCCGCAGCCCTCCAGGATCTTCCTGATTCTCCTAACAGGACCCTTGCTTACCAGCTTCCCCATCCCACACCTTCTCCCACTGGAAAGGAGACATGGGCAGGCAAAGCTTGTTATTCCTGGCAGCCGTGCTTGGCTATCGCCGTCATCCTGCTGCCACCAAGGACCAGCCTCGCCTGTCCCAAATCCTCTCCGCAGTGGCGCAGGGTGGAGGAAGCCACTGTCCCCACTTCCATCAAGGGGACCCATCCTCCATTGCCTCTCATAAAGGCCCTGGTACCCTCCAGGCCAGGGGCAAAGCTAAGCAAGGAGGCAGGGCTTGAGGAAGGTGGTGGATCAGACTCATGAAGGAACCTACATATCCACAGGCCGAATGGGCCTCCTCCGAATGGGCTGGAGGTTGCCTTCCCCCGATTTAAACAACTGCAATTTAAAAAGCTAACTGTAAATCAGATTTAAATCACACTTCTTATATGCAATTCATGTATTCCCAAATTAATGATGCATGCAAGGTAGTTAATATGATCAAATCATTAAAATGTTAATTTAAAATATACCGGAACATATATTTTGTATATTTCTATAAAATAAACAAAGCCTTACAATTGGCAGGAGCCACAATTGTCTTTTTTTCAACAGCAAATTTTGAGAATAAATGGGAACACATGAAGCTACATGGTAAGCAAAACTGCTTCTCCTTTCCCCCTGCACAGCTCTGCCTCAGTCTTCTTCTTCCCCAGTGCTGCGCCATGCGCTGGCCACACCGCAATCCCATTTCAGCAAGGCAGATGTTTCTTGGGCTGGCGAGGGTCCCATTCGGATAGCAAAAAGAGCATGCGAGCAGCCTGGCCTTTGTGTGCACATTTCCCAGAAGAACCTGCTCCCAGCAGAGGCTTACAAACTGCGGCAAAAGCCCAAGTCTGCGGCCTCAGCAGGCTGAAAGTAAGGCCTGGCCTATGTGCGGCCCACAGACTGCATGTTGTCCAGATAGTATAGCTTAGTAACGAAAGAACTGAGGAAATGAGAGCGCTCCAGGACATGAACTGCATGAAAACACGGAGTGGGAGCAATGGATGATAACTAGCTGCAGGCCCTTCATCACAATGCTTGTGATGCACCTGCACCAAGCTCACAACGTGCTTTGTACACCATCCAGTGAGCTTTGGCTAAGAAGCAGTGCAGAATTATAATAAATCTGTAAACCCACAAGAGTATCATATTTAAAATGACAACACGTGTACTTCCTTACAATGCACGTAGTTAAATTATGGAGCCTGCAACCGCAAGATGTGGCAACACAGCCACTGAATCAGACACCTTAATCAGACATAAAAGGGGATTAGACCAATTTAAGGGGATAAGGCTCTCAGGATGGATATTCTACCTCTGGAAGCAGCGTGTCTCTGAAGACCGTTGTATGATGCTGGACACTCAACTACATGGGCCTTTGAGCAATCAAGCAGGGCTCTCTTACGGCCTTAATGTTTGACCTCAAGATATTTCTCAATGCTCCTTTTTATCATACAACACAAACTTCAACTAGGTCAATGAGTCAATTCCTGTGTAGTGCTGAACCATGGTTTAAGATTGCAACCTCCCCAGAGAGGCTCGCCTGGCGCTGTCGTTATTTGCTTTTCGGCGCCAGGCAAAGACCTTTTTATTTAGACGGTATTTTAATTGTTAATATTATTTTTAATTTATGATTAATTTAATCGGTTTATTTATTCTTGTTGTAAGTTTTTATATTTAACCTGGAGATGGGCCAGTTTTTAATTATTGTATATGTTTTTAATATTGTATTTGTTTTGTATTGTGAGCCGCCCCGAGGCTGTTGCAAGGGGCGGCATATAAATATTTAAATAAATAAATAAATAAATAAACCACAAGTCTTGTGCTTCCCTCTCCCCTCCCGCACAGAGGCCAAAAGAATATATGGGAAGCATCTAGTTCAGCTAACCATGGTCAGTTGTTACATCCAAACCATGAACAGTGATCAGGGTTAACTATGGATCCTTGAAACAAGACATTGTTTGAAGGTTATTTGTTTTAACATGTCACAGTTTTTATGCTCACCAAGTTTATTCCACTTTGAACATAACAGAAGCAAATACTCCTGATGTTCTCTTTGCAGCCACACTAGAGAAGGGGGAGCGGGGGGTGGGTGTAGCACCCTACTCTAGTCTTTAGTCAGATGAAAGACTGAGATGTGTGATTGGGAAGAACACAGCATTGTGGCTTCTGAGAATATCTTAAGTGAAATAGTTAAATTCAAATTAGGCACAATTTAGATTAACATTAAATGTGAAAAACTGGGGATTCCCACACAATGTACGCTAGGATTTGTGAAAGCAGTGTTTGGGGAACAGTCAGTATTGCCCACTCACCAGATCAGCCACAGGCAACCTGATGCTTTCCAGATACTTTGGATGGCAACTCCTATCAATCTCTACCAACATGGCCAATGGTCAGGAATCATGAAAGCTGTAGTTCAAAATATCTGGAGGACATCAGGTTGCATAAACACTTCTCTAGATACTTCAAGAGGTGAAATGTTAGAATGAGGGCATCGGGTTGTTTAAAATTTAACAAGCCAGGGTACCGGGGTTGCACGTCATGATGGCAAAGGGCCTTCCTGAACTGTTTAACAAAGCACAAGTAGACAAGCAGACAGCAGCCAGCACCCTCATTCATACCGACAGAGTGCCGACACGTGTCATTTGATCACGTGAACTCAATGCATTAATATATTTATTTAAAATATATGTATCCCAGTTTTACAAGAAGCAAAAATACTAACATCATCCCTTATTCCTTGTGTGTAATATCTTAAATTTAGATGACAAAACTGAGGGCAAGAACTGTGATGCTTTTCATTGCAATGCAAAATAGGGCTCCACAAAATCCACAGAGAGCTACTCTAGGACAAAGCAATGATCCCACAGTATTATCTTCTAGAAACAATGCACAAGGTGTCCTACCTGCTACTTGGAACACTGGAGTACAGAATATCATTTATGAACATTTTAGAACATGTTAGCTGGGAAAGAGTTAGTAGAGTCAATGGATAAGAGAAACTAGTGACCAAAAAGAAACTACTTATGGTTAGCCCATCTCTACTCATGTGCATTCCAAGCTCCCTGAATTATGCATGCTTTACCCAGAGGGCAAAAAACAAGACAGGTAAGTAGCACATGTCTCACCACTCATATCCATATTTCTTCTGCATCATCAGGAGAAGGAGAGAAAAAGTGTGTCGTCAAATTCTGACCTCTTATTTCTACTTATTATTTATTTCATTGCTATACTGCCCAGTAGCCAAAGCTGATGAAGTCAAGGAAGAAAATCTAATATTGTATTTGTGTGTGCTAGTCATGAGAGTCCAAAGAGAGAGTTGGGCTGGCACTTGGATTTGGCCAAATCCCATTTCATAAACTGAGAACCCTAATCCTTCAACTACCAATTGCCCCAACCAAAACTATCAGAAAGAGTGGAAGCAGCCGCTGCCACCTTTCATCATAAAATAAATAAATGCTCAGGTGAGAGCCGTACCACTCCAAACACCATCAAGACTGTCGATGGGAGAGGATGAAGCAGCCACTCCGTTGCACTTAAAGCCAGCTCCATGACCTGCTCTGAATTGCTGTGTGCTAAGCTTGGGAATTAAGAATCTAGAACCCAAGTGCGCTTTTCCCCCTCCTCCCTTCCAGTCCCTTTTTCCTTTTGCATTATGCCTTTTAGAATGTAAGCCTGCAAACAGGACTGTCTTCAAAAGTTGCTCTGGAGGCCTCTTTAGCTGAAGAGTGGGATAAAAAGCCATTAATAAATACATTTCAATTACAGATCCATTGGACGGTGAGTGCCAACATTATATGTCACATACATAAGAAAACTAGTATCTTAGAGAATGCCTTTGTAGAACATGTTATCAAACTGAACAACAACTTATCAAGTTAAAAAATATATATATTTGCATTCAGCGTCCACCGTAGGCTTAAAGTAGCTTCCATCCAGTCTCTGCTTCCAGCACTCTTACTACCTCCACATGGCATCAGAAAGATGAATACTTTTTCAGGTGCCTCCTCCCTATGCTCACAGCACAATAGGTATGCTGAGTCTTTAAAGCCTCCAGGACTTTCTGCTGTGTTTGAAACTTGTGCCAACAGCTTCTGGAGAGCAACCTATTACAACCCTCCCCCCCTTCCCCAGACAGGTCCAAAAACCAGGAAGGCGTCCTGAAATCGCGGGCTCCAGCTGCAGCGGCCTCTCCCGTAGCTTCATTCACCTCCCCGAAAGGTTACATAAGAGACACGCCAAGCCGGGGGTGCAGCTATCACAAAAGCTGCAGCCGGTCCAACGCCACCGGGAGGACTTTCCCCCACCCGCCGAGGGGCAACCTCTCCCGCACGCGGCACCCTTCGAGCCGAGCGAGGCAACACCCACCCGTGCTTCGGGCTTGCACGCCTCACCGGCAGCCAGCACCTCTCGCCCCTTCTCCAGTGACCACAACGCAACCCGAAATAACCCAGCACTCTCCGCTGCCCTCACCGCGCCACGGAGCGAGGGAAGCCCCTTCGCAGGTGAACGAGCGTTCCCACGGCTCGCCTCGACACCACGCCGCCCTGGCCAGCCTCACGCCCCCCCCCCGGGTCACCGTAACGTCGGAGCCCGCGACGCGGGGCGGCCACGACGCGCGCGCCCTGCCCTGCCCTGCCCGCACACGCTCCGCGAGCGCTTGCCCCCCTCCGCAGGCGCCCGCCACCGAAGCGCCTCTCCCGGGCGCCCGCTCCCTGCGAGAACGGCGCCGCCGCCGCAGCCGGGCGCCCGGGCAGGCCGAGCGGGAGCCGGGCGGCCCGCCGGCGGCCGGCGCGGGGCGCGAGCCCTGCCGGGGGCGAGTGGGCGCCAGGCCGTTACCTTCCTCGGCGGTCTCCATCTTGGCCGGGTGACGCAGGGCGGGCGCGCAGGCGGGCGGGCGGGCGCGAGGGGCCGGCTCGGCGGCGGAGCGCGCACGATAGAGAGGAGGCCGAAAGCAGCCGCGCGGAGCGGGCCCGGCCGGCTCCAGTGTGGCGGGCCCGTGGCGGCCTCGCCGCGGGCTCCCCCTGCAGGGTTCGGCGCGTCACTGCGCCCGCCGCGACGTCACAGAGCCCGCGCGCGGAGCCGGTGCGCGGCAGGCGTGCGCTTCCCCCGGCCGAGGCGGCGCGCGCGTGCTTTGCGCGCGTGGCACGCGAGTGGGGCCGAGACGCATCGCCGCGCCGACGGTGCGCGTTCTGCGCGCGCACTGGGTTGACTGGCATGGCCAGCGCTTGGCATGTTCTTCACTGGATCTTTAGCAGATGTGGGTCATTCGATCTGCTGAGGTCGTGAAATGCCCGTCCAAATACACCTGAGTTTCGGAAATACGGGCTTCCGAAAGCTGCTTTGCAGACATGTTTTCTCACTCCAAATTTTATTTATTTGTTTATTTATTTGTTTTACACATTTGTATGCCGCCCCCTTGCGACCAAGCCTCGGGGCGGCTCACAACAATAAATAAAACAACAGGCAGTTACCTTATTTAAAACTAATATTAACATTAAAAACTGGCCCATCTCGAGGTAAAGATAAAATACAATAAATAACATAAATAAACAAATAGACAAGTGTAAATTAGCAATTACAATAATTTAATTTTAAAATAAATTTAATTTTTAAATAAAAAGGTCTTTTAAAATGCTTTATTTGGAGTGTTTGTAACCAGCTTACCGACTGAAGTTGGCGAGACAGTTTATAATACGTTTAAAGTACAACAACAAAATAAGCCAACAGTTGTTAGGGGCGAAGTTGCGTAAAGGTTTTTCAAAGCTCTGCGATGCTGCGGCTGCTACACGCTGCTACACGCTCAGAATCTCTGGCGGAAATGGCTCTTGCAGTATCCAAATATTAGACGGTTGCAGAGCTAATGATTTCGTGCATTTGTGACTCCTAGAGGCAGACTCCCGCGTCGGAGCTGTTCACACGCAACCGCCCGTGCTCCGATGTGCCAACTGCCACTCCGGTTCTGAGAGTTTAAGGTGCCGCAAGAGTAATTGTTGCTACAATAAGTTGAGTTGCTACCAGCTCGGGCATGATGCTCACTGAATGATTTTGGCCAGGTTGCTAAAGCTCAGCCCAACCCTCGGGATTACTGTTGTGAGGATAAGATTGAGAGCAGCGGGAGGAGAATGATGTAAGCCACTTTGAGTCCTTAAAAAAAGAAAAAGGCAGGCTACAAATCCAATAAATAAATAAATAAAATTGTGCTATGACTTCAGTGAATATAGCATGCAGAAGTGTACATGCTGTGTGTTAATTTTTCCTTCGGATTGCAACCTTATTTGTGGGGAAAGGATCAGGGGCCTTTCCTCGAATATGAGGAATTGAGAAGCAGTTGCAAAACATGGAATAGCAGCATATGGGAAAAGCAAGATGTGTTGGTCCAAGAGGAGACACCGGATTAAGATGCATCCACCCTCCTCAGGAGCAATGGTCACACCAGCAGAAGAGAGATATTTCTAATGGTGATGGGATGGAAGAAGCTTCTGAAAGGCAGCCACTGGGCACCAGCGGTAGTTGGAGGTGACACTGGTGGAGGATCGTTCACAAACGATGGCAGTGGTGCTCAGACCAGCTCTGCTTGGGAATGCTGAGAAGGCAATGGTAAAGAACTGAATTTTTCCTACTTGAAAGCCCCATGATGGAACAATCCAAAACGAAATGAGATCGTGCCAAAAGGTGAGGCTCCCCAGTCAGAAGGCACTTAACTACTAGGGAAGAGCAAAGGAGAAGTACTGCTACTGATGGTGCATCTAGATCAAAGCCAAAAGGCAGCCTAATGGCTTGCATGCACAAAGGCAAAAGGAAAGTCTGATGCTGCACAACACACACAACTGGAATGTGAACATTATGAAGCAGGGCAGGGTGAAAACCATAACGCTCGAATGGAATGGTTAAACATCACAATACTTGGTGTGAGTGATCTAAAATGGAGTGGAATGAGACACCTTCAGTCGGACAGCCACCAAATGGTTTACTCTGGAAATGACAAATTCAGAAGAAACAGACTGACTGTAATACTGAGCCAAGATTAGTACAGGCAGCAAAGGGCTATCATGCAAATGTTAACTAAATCTTATCAATCAGAATTGTCTGGAAACTTATCAACACAACCATCATTCAAGTTTACACTCCAAGAACAGAGGTTGAAGAAGAAATTGAGGTGTCCAGGAGAAAATTGATATCATGCCAAAAAAGATATGCTGCAGGGTGGATAAAAATCAATGTTTTAAAAAAATTAAAAAATCGGGGTTTTATTTATATTGGATTTTTTATTTAAACTGGACTTTTTAACATTTAAATTGGAATTTTTAAAATAAAAAGCTTTTTGAGGGAAAAAATATCTAAAGATAGTTTTGTATTTAAGATACATTATAGTCCAAAGGTTACTCATCGAGAAATAAGGATTAGTTTTTAATTAGGTAGCAAGAGGCTGCATATTCATGCAATGTGTAAACTTCTTGGTAAATGAATTCATTTAATCCATTCACAATGTCATGCTCTTCCAGAGGTTTCTGTAAGGTTATTTGGCAATTTTTCTGACTAAAAGATATTATCACAGATGCTTGGTTTTACAGTTCTCAAAACTGTGAATTTGTGTCTTTAGACACATGCCTCCTTTTCACAGCAAAAATGCTATAAAATAAACATACGGAGTTGAGGAAAAGACGTTTGCAAATCTATATGCACAGAATCAACCGCTGACCTCTTAAGCACTAAGTTTCAAAACATTCCACGAATAGAAGAAGATTGTTGGGAGTGGAATAGATCTGCACAAGAAGCCAAGTGTGAGGAAGGAGGGGCAAGCAAGAGACATGAAGGTGGAACCTTTTGAGCAGAATACTCCCCAAATCTTTGGATCTTTTTGAGGGTCACCTTATTATTATTTCCCTGGAGGAGAAAACCTGTAATGGCAGCAGACCCTAAAAGAGACCAATTTTGGGAATATTTTCATGAACCTCATGAAGTTCCTCTACCTACGAGTAAGGATGGCGTATGTGCAAATTATGTAGAACAGTGGATTTCAACCTTTTTACAGTTGGGGACTGGCAAAAATAGGAAAACTATTTCGGGGACCGCTGAGTCACAAATAAAAAGCATTATATATATAATACAGTATTTCATGTTTTAGTTTTTAAATATGCTACCAAAAAATGAAAATTCTCTAAAATAACCAGAAACTGAGCAGTAAAAATGCTAATAAAATATTGAAATTAAATGTAATCGAATACAACTGAAATTTTAGAGAGCAATAGGTAAATTAAATAAGGCTACTGCAAAATCTGCTGTTGCTTCTTTTCAAGAATACCTGATCAAAAATTTGCAATAGCAAAATACAGAATCAGTGTAAATACAGTGCTATATTTATAGCGAATACGAATTCAAATACAATATTAACAACAGAGCAAGACAGAATCAAACGAAGTTATTTAACACAATAATATTCATAATGTTAAATACTGAAATACAGTGAACCCCGACTCAAACCCCCCTGCACACCAGCAGAGATTGGCTGAGAAAACACACTCGGCACAAGCCAACCTCGGCATTTCCCTTCCCAGCAGAAAACACAGCAGACAAAGGGAAAGGCCACCATCTTTGTGGCCCCTCCCAGAAGACAGACCAACATGGCGCAGCTCCCAGCCGGCTCCTACTGAGCTCTCCCGGCAGCAAATGCCAGCAGACCAGTGCTGGACCAGCAGCTGAAAAGCACTGATGTAGCAAACCATGATTTAAATCTAGTCTTACCAACTAGTAATTTAAATCATGATTTAAATTGCAGTTTAACTTGATTTGATTTAAATCAAATCCACTGTGACATACTAAGAATCCTAGGTGACTGGAACGCAAGAAGTAGGAAGCAGAAGGGATTCAAATGTTGTGGAAAAATTTGGCCTAGAGGTCAGAAAGAAGCGGGATAAAATCTCACAGAATTCTCTGAAGCCAACAATTTCTTTATGCGCCCCCTGGAAATGACAATAAGACCAGGGAAGTTGGAAGGGAAAGGAACACTCTGTATGAAAGGGACTGAATCTGGAAAGGAAGCCACAGCCCTGAGGTTACAAAGTCTGAACGTGGCGATGGCGAACAGGACATTTTGGCGGGCATCCTTCATAGGGTCGCCGTACGTTGGAGACAACTTGACAGCACATGACAATAATAGAACCCAACTTTGCTCCTTCTCTTTAGGCAAGATGCTGGCGGGTTCTTTGACCGCTGATTCTCCAGTCTGGGACGTCCTCCCATTCACTCTTCTAGGCTTTGGCATGCCCTGTCTAGCTCCTCCTTCCACAATGCTCATTAGAATTTTTAATAATTGCCAAACTGAGAACTACCCTTTATTATAGAAGTTGGACCATAAGCACTGTTTTCTGACACAGCTTTGTTCCCTGTTAGCAAATAGTTTCACCAATGGAAGTTTGGATACTTTACTTCCAAATGTGCAATACAATGTTGATTTTAGAACTTTGGAAGGTCCCCAAAATACTGAGTACCTACCTGGCATCATTAAGTAGTAATTATAGTTGCAACCTGTGCCTATAATTAAAGTTAAATAGTTGACTACAGTCATTTTCCTATATTCGCAAATAGACCTTCCTCCTGTAACAAAGAGATGACTAAACAGATCTTTGATGACAATGTATTAGTTTTTCCAAATGCAAGTAAAGAAATGCATTAAAAAGAAACTTATCAGTGGTTTACACCATACCAGTGTGGTGTCGTGGTTAAGAACATGGGACTGGGACTCAGACAATCTGGGTTCGAGTCCCCGCTCGGCCATGGGGCCAAATGGGTGACTTTGGGCCAGTCACAGACTCTCAGCCCAAGCTACCTCACAGGGCTGTTGTTGTGGGGATAAGATGGAGGAGGAGATGTAAGCTGCCTTGAGCTCTTTGTAGGAAAAAGGCAGGATATAAATTGAAAAATAAATAAATATCAACCTGATTTCACTGAGACAGAAGAATAGAAGAAAGAAAATATTTTATTATTTTAAGTTTATTATTTTAAGTTTACAGAATTCTTAGGTCAGATTAGTATCACCATGCATAATACTTTCAAGAGCTTTACCGAAGAGTTTCAAGCTAAATGCAGAAAAGAAAATAGTTAATGGTGCCTAATAGTATTGCCTAATCTACAAACCAGAAAAAGTAAATGCTTACATAAACTCCTCTTCTTTCATCTGTATATAGGATAAGCATTGAACAAGATGGAATGTACTGTAGATGGAACACAATGCCAGGAGAGATGGTTCACCAGCAAATATGTGTCAACAGAATGGCTGATTTCACTATAAACTGTTGGTTGATTAACAAGCAGAATGATTAGTTTGGAGCTCAGGTGCATCTTACCTAGAGCTCATATAGCATGGGGCAAATTTAAGGAAAACCAAGAGAGCAAATGACCAAAAATATCAGTAAGATTCCCAGGTAAACCTCAGTTCTTGTTAAAATGCATAGATATTTCTGCAAGAACAAAATTAATCCTACATTTCTTGACATTTTAAGCACATAAGAATTATGCCCAAATCAGACCAGAAGCCTATCCGCTTAAGTGCACCCTTAGCATCCTTGGGAAGTTTCTAAGCGCCAGCAGGACAATATGTTAATATGCAATAATATACATTAAAGGTCTAGATGTTACGTATAATGGATATTTCATGATAATGGTAAAACATGCACTCATATTCAAATTGGCAATTGGACAATGTGTGATTTGCTTGTGAAAGTAGGACTGATTTGCATAAGTTTGATCCATCGGACAAGTGCTTTGTGGCTTAGATACTGCGCAAACTGAACTCGGGAGGAAATGTTTTACTGAACTTGTGGCACAGCCCTATACTTGTCTACTTAGAAGCCACTGGGCTGATTACCAGGTGAATTAGGCTGCAATTACACAGCCCATTTGCCTGTGAGTAAGCTCCTTTGAACTTAGTGGGACTTAATTTGAGTCATGAAGTCAAATGGGCCTTAGAAAGTCTGAGCAAGAACAAAGCTAGTGGAGGAGACAGTATTCCAGCTGAGCTATTCAAAATCCTAAATGATGATGCAGTTAAAGTGCTACATTCAATATGCCAGCTAATTTGGAAAATTTGGATTGGAGTGGCCACAGGATTGGAAAAGGTCAGTTTACATTCCAATCCCAAAGAAGGGCAATGCCAAAGAATGTTCAAACTTCCGCACCATTGCACTCATTTCATACTAGCAAAGTTATGCTCAAAATCCTACAAGCTAGGCTCCAGCAGTATGTGGACTGAGAACTACCAGAAGTACAGGCAGGATTTCGAAGAGGGAGAGGAACTAGAGATCAAATTGCCAACATACGTTGGATCATGGAGAAAGCTAGGGAGTTCCAGAAAAACATCTATTTCTGTTTCACTGACTATGCTAAAGCCTTTGATTGTGTGGATCACAACCAACTGTGGCAAGTTCTTAAAGAGATGGGACTACCAGACCATCTTATTTGTCGCTTGAGAAACCTATATGCGCGTCAAGAAGCAAAAGTGAGAACTGGTCATGGAACCGCTGATTGGTTCAAAACTGGGAAAGGAGTTCAGCAAGGCTGTATACTGTCGCCCTGCCTATTTAACTTATACGCAGAGCACATCATGCGAAAAGCTGGGCTGAATGAATCACAAGTCAGAATTAAGATTGCCAAGAGAAATATCAACAACCTCAGATATGCAGATGATACCACTCTCATGGCAGAAAGTGAAGAGGAACTAAAGAGCCTCTTGATGCGGGTGAAAGAGGAGAGTGTACAAGTTGGCTTGAAACTTAACATTAAGAAAATTAAGATCATGGCATCTGGTCCTATTACTTCCTGGCAAATAGACGGGGAAGAAATTGAAGTAGTGACAGATTTTATTTTCCTGGCCTCTAAGATCACAGCAGATGGGAACTGTAGCCAGGAAATTAAAAGACGCTTGCTCCTGGGGAGGAAAGCTATGGCAAATCTAGACAGCATACCAAAAAGCAGAGATATCACCCCACCGACAAAAGTGCGCATAGTCAAAACTATGGTTTTCCCAGTGGCAATGTATGACTGTGAAATTTGGACCATAAGGAAGACTGAGTGCCGAAGAATTGAGGCCTTTGAATTGTGGTGCTGAAGGAGACTCCTGCGAGTCCCTTGGACCGCAAGGCGATTAAACCGGTCAGTCCTAGAAGAGATCAACCCTGACTGCTCTTTAGAAGGCCAGATCCTGAAGATGAAACTCAAATACTTTGGCCACCTAATGAGAAGGAAGGACTCCCTGGAGAAGAGCCTAATGCTGGGAACAAGAGATGGCAAAAGAAGAAGGGGACGGCAGAGTATGAGGTGGCTGGATGGGGTCACTGGGGCAGTGGGTGTGAGCTTGGGTGGACTCTGAGGGATGGTGGAGGACAGGAGGGCCTGGAGGAATGTTGTCCATGGGGTCACGATGGGTTGGGCACAACTTTGCGACTAAGCAAAATTTGAATCAACATACATAGAGAATGACCATATAAAGCTGGCACATTTTTGGGCCCTCAGACCAAGGAAATATTAATATGATGAACATAAGTTATTTTTCATTTGCGTGCCTTTATTCAAAGAACGTCTATCTGGTTATGCCAAGTCAGCACATCATCTCTCAGTACAGTCTCATACTTTGGACAATTGACAGCTGCAAAATGTTTCAGTTTAGCAAGTCCAGGCGATAATTCATGATGCAGAGATGAGCAAAAATCTTGGAGATGCTACAGAGCAGCACAATTAGTTCTGTGATCACCATCTTCAGCTTAGTCAACTGACTATAAAACAAAACAAAATGAATACAGCCTCATCAGAGCACAAATACTGTTTGCTCACACACTTAGATGTCTCGATTTAAAGCTGTGCTACCTTTAATGCCATTCTAAACTTAGATCTACCCAAGCAAGGGCAAGAATGAATTCACCAGGCTGCACGAGGAAAGAGCTCAATAAAGGGTTTAGCGAACATTCCCTAGCTCCTTTGTAGCAGCTACAGTAAAATGTGGGGCAAGTCCTTGAGTGGACCTTCTCTAGAAGGGAAGTAAAATACAGTATATCTGGCCAGCAGATGGTAATCTTATCAACTGAGCTCATTCGTATCAATATTTGGGTGTTTAAGGGGGAGTCCATAGGACAATGTATTTCATCTAGAAGGGTGTTTTGGATTGTCCAGATTCAGGGCTGAAGGAGGGGATGGAAGGAGGTTGAGGCACAAGCCATTGGTCTCAGTCTTCTGTGCTCCCTACGCTCCAGCATCCTTTCCCGAGATAATTTCTAGCCTCAGCAATGCTGCCAACATTATCATCTCCCGTAAAGATAATGTTAAAGGGTAGAGATGCATTATGAAAACAGTGTCTGTGTGTGTATGTGGGCTTCATAATTTTTGAGAAACTAAGTTATGCTGAGCTATAAAAAGTGCTTGCTACTTAACTTCTGCACTGTTTACATCTGCTGATCTAGGAGGAGTCTTTGACTGGAATGGCCCCACTGGCTAGAGGATCTAACCTTGAGAAAGGGCATCTGAGTATTTTGTTTGCAACAATTCAGTCTGTGTGCATGAAAAAGCTCAATGCAAGACTGATAAAAAAGGAAATGTCAGAAAACAAGGCAAGATCTCTCTTAGATCAGATGCTTCCTGCATGGGTAACAGATTCCCTATTAAAATGGGATGCATAATCCTATAAAATGCATACTTGCTGTAGAGTAATTAGGAAAGAGGTACTGGAATTCAGAATGGCTATACACAGCAGACATGTAATAATGTTCTTCCATACAAACAGACAGTGACTTGCTAGTTCTTGATAATTGCTCTGAAGCCAACAAAGATAAATTTGGCATGAACTAGCAGCCTGTTTGGTAGATGCTGCCAAGTTGGGTGTTTCTGCCATAAAGTGTGATCAGGCCACTAGTCCTCACTTATGTGCAGCAAATACCAAACATCTTTCAACAAAAATCCTACATATGGTCTTATCCTTTTCACATTATTCTTTAAGATTATTGAAAGGAAGATGTAAGCCAGGGTTTCCAAATGGGACCACCATATGTGAATTGGTATTTACATTAGTCAAATATTTTTATTTATTTATTTGTTTTATTTATCGATTTATAGCCTGCCTTTTTCCTACAAAGGGCTCAAGGCAGCTTACATCATTCTCCTCCTCCATCTTATCCCCACAACAACAACCCTGTGAGGTAGGTTGGGCTGAGAGTCTGTGACTGGCCCAAAGTCACCCAGTTGGCTCCATGGCCGAGCAGGGACTAGAACCCAGATCGCCTGAGTCCCAGTCCCATGCTCTTAACCACTACACCACACTGGCTCTCCATTTTCCATGCACATTTTATGTGCATAATGCTTTTTGGCTGTACAGGTTCTAATATATAACAAGAACACAAGAACCAAAACAGGAAAAACTGTCACGAGTCCAGGATCTGACTCCTCGTGTTCCAGAGAGTTGTAGGAAGCAACTGAGAATGAGTGTAAATAACTCTAGATGTCTTTACTATCTTGGAAGAACAAGACAGTGCAAGAGGACTAATACCTGTAGTTCTCCAATCCAACTCCACATCTCTTTCCTGTGCCTCCCATCCAGGAGCCCTACTGGAACCACGTCTTCTCCACCAGTCAGAACTAATGGCTGTTAAAGCAAGCTGTTCTCCTTAAACTGGAAATCGATTCAATTGCCAAAGCTGACTTTAGGAAACTAGATGGAACAGCAGCTCTAGTCAAGATGTGGTTTGGAGTTCAGACCTATACTTTCACTTTGTTAAGCTAACCCCAAATCATAAAATAAAATAGGGCTGGCCATAGCAATAAATAGTGGGTCACCTCCTTAAAATATTTGCCAAATAAATATGGACCTGAATAGCCTGATGTTTGATTGTAACATTTAACGTAAGGAACGGTGATAATTTTAATCATTCAAATGGCTGAAGGTTGTTAAAACATACGCACTTGAAATGGTAAACTCTTACTAATTTGTCCAGCTGTTTGGGCAGAAGTTGCCTGTTGCATTTGCGCTCAGTCTAATCCAGGCGTCCCCAAACTGGTGCTCTCCAGATGTGATGATTACTACCACCATCAACCCCAGCAGTGACGTATATGTACAGTTCGACGTGCGGGCTGTCACGTGAGTCCCCACTGCCATGCCCTGAAGGAGAGTCCAGAGTGTTCAGTGCTTTTGGAACTTAGTATTCTTTTACTTGCTCCTGGATTTATCTTAATTTTATTATGTGTTTTTATTCAGTGTTGTTTGAGTCTTATGTTTTAATGAATTGTACACTGCCTGGAAAATGTAAATTACTAGATTAGATTCTTTAAAAGCCCAGTAAAGAAATAGAATGCAGCTGTGTTGATCTATATCTGTAGATTATTACCGAGTTTCTGTACAGGCAGTCCCCGGGTTACAAATGAGTTCCATTCCTGTGAAAACGGAAATTAATCCTTAAGTGGGATTTTATGCAAGCTGGATCACATATAGTTGGCCCTCCACATTCACCTGGGTGAGGGGTGCAGGACCCCCATGAAATTGGAAAAAATCTCCAATATCGCTAGGCTGCCCCTCCACTGGAAAGATTGCCCTCTTCAGATGGGCAGGGCAGGAAGGCATGTTTTGGAGGCCTCCCTCTCTCCCATTTTGCTTCCTCCCTCTCTATGGTGATGGTCTGGAGGTCTCTCTTGCTCTCCTTTCACTTCCTTTCTCTCCATGGTAATACTTTGGAGGCCTCCCTCTTTCCCCCTTTGCATCTCTAACTATGGAGATGGTGGTTTTTCACAGTAATTTGTTTAATTTGTATGACAGTTCATTTGTAAGTGTGAGTTTGTCACTCAGACGTTTGTAACTTAGGGACTGCCAGTATATTGATGAACTTACACATAAACACACACACCCCTTCCCCAAACAGCAGCAGTGTAATGGTACAATACTCATCAGCCAGCAGTTAGGAATACCAAGCTGGCAAAGGATAATGTAGTGTTGGACTTTGGCCAGAGAGACCTAAACTTGAGAAAAACTTTCCATGAGAAAAAGGGAAAGGGATGCAAAATATTCCCAGCCTGACCAACTTCATCGACCAGGTCAAGCACCAACCCACTCAAGTCTTGGGTGGCAAATGACAAAATTGCCCCTATTGCTACTTGAAACATCCAGGCGGGAGCCTCACTCCATGACACCACCGATCTGAGTAGTCCAACAGATCTGGAGGGGGAAGGTGATTCTCATCCTTCAAAATGGAGCAAGGACCTTTCTAATTTGGGAGTTATGCTGCATCTTGGTTGACACAGACTAGATGTCTAGGAAGAGCCTTTTGTAGTTGGGGTACTGCCCGAGTCCACAGACAGACTGGGAGCCGACAAGATGCTTGGCTACCCAGGCATGCCATCTTCATTAAGCCCCTCTTGGTGGAGTGGCAGCAAATGCAGGAACTTCTACTGTTGTGAGTTGCCGAAGCCCAAGGTGGACGGGGCAGGAGAGCACTGTACATCGCTTCCGTGGAAATGCGCCTGCTGTCCCACCCCGATGCTCCAAGACTAGAAAGCAGCCTCCAAAGCTTTGCCAAATGTTAAGTTCCTTCTACAGCAGGCACAGGAAGACACACTGGGGGTTGCACGTCCTACAGGAACGCCATGTTGCAGGGCTTACTTTCCTTGCGTAAAGGGAATCAAGCACAGCTGTGGGAAGAGAGGACAATTTTTATTGTGCTCTTCTTGGCATTTCTGATCTGGAAATTATTTCCACTCTGCCAAAAGAAAAAAGAAAAAAAAAAAAAGCACCAAGCTTGGGGAACAAGAGAAACCTGCGTCTCTGAATCATGTCTTCTTCCCTTTCCTGTCTTTCTGGATCAGGCATTTAAAACAGCCTCCTCCACCTTGGCACAACTTATATCACCCAGAATATCAAGAGCAGAGCAGTTAGAAGCATAGTAAAGAACGACAGAGTGCTTACTACTCCCTTGAGCATCACTTGATCTTGTGCATGCTTCCGCGATCAGCAACAAAGGTTTCCTGGATTCAGATCAGAGCCTCTCCAATCCAGGTAAGTACAGGTAGGGCAAACATACTATCACACTTTCCTGAGGGAGGGAGAGACTGTGGGGCAAGTTAAAAGAAGCTGATCCAAGCAGTGGCAGAAGTTACAGGTGAAGGTCTGAGCTTTAAATGCCAGCTCTGCCACAAATTCATTAGGTGACCTTAGGTGAGTTACAGTCTTTTAGCTTCAATGTGAAATACAGAGATAATACTGGCTTATTCTACAGGGGTGTTGTATTACGAGGTAATATATCAGGTTAAGCCCTTTGAATACTCAGAAACGCTATAAAAAGTTAAGTAATAATTCTTGAATTCAGTGGGATTTATTTCCAAATAAGTATTGATGTGATCAAGATGCTAGCCTTTGAATATTTAGGAGTGAGAGTCGAGATATTTTTATTTTCACTGGTATACTTTCTACACATGGGAAGGTTTCTAGAGTTTTTCAAGACCAATAAATGGAGTATTATTATTATTATTGCATATTTTAATAAGGAAAGTGGTCCCCAAAATTCAAAGAGATAGCTGTGTACGTCTTCTGCGGTAAAACAATAAAGAGCCTTGTGGCAACTTTAAAGACTACCAATCTATTACAATAGAAGCTTTTGTGGATTCTGTTCCACTTCGTCAAATGCATAAAGTAGTATCCTGAGCTATGAGTATATATATTCATATGATTGTATGAACAAACACTGCAACTCTCTAACCTTCTTAATTTTAAAAGATCGTGAACCCCTATTTTTACTCTATTCTCTCCCTAGCATCAATCCCATATGTGGGTTACTTTCTGCAAACAAATAAGCCCTGACATAATTTAGATGTAGCATGTTCACACACACACACCGTGTTAAGGATGGAAAGTGCAACGTTGATAATTACTTTTATAGAACAAAAAATCCAATGCTGAGTAACGATGCAAACATGAAATGTGTCAAATGTTGCATCTCCTTTACGGAAGCTACTCTAGAGAAGGCACCATACCTGCCTTGGTGCTAGTTTTAGGTGAAGCGAAACCAGAGCAGGTATGATTATTCTATACTGAAGTACAAGACAAGCTGCCATGCGCAAGGAGAAATAACAGACGGAAGCCATCAGAAGCATGCTTTTGCGGCACTTGGTAATAGCTGGTGCTTGCATTACCTTGCTACAGGATGGCATGGTACTGCTCACCAGTTCTATGGAAGACAAGAACGGAGGGAGAATGGTGGACACGTCTGAAGAGAGAATAAGTATTAAAATTGTTAGCCGCCCCGAGGCTTTTTGCGAGGGGGCGGCATACAAATGTGTAAAATAAAATAAATAAATAAAATGAGCCAGCATTCTCCAACCTCATGCCCCCCAGATATTTCAGGCCACAGCTCCTAGGGTTCCAGAGTGTTGCGCATGCTGGCAGGGGTGGAGGGATGTGGAAGTCCACTACATCTGGAACGCACCAACTGGGAGAAGCTGAAGCAAACTGGAACACTAGGGATGACAAGAGCATTAAACTCCACCTCAATGTATATAAAATGGACATTTATGACGGTGAATGACTGGAGAGGCGGAATAATTTCTGAAAAGCAATCTGTGGGTTCCATGAGGCACTTATTGTTCACTGATGAGCACCCGTTTATGGGGCCTTTTCATCATGTTGTCTCCCCAGGACCTCCCTGTGTTTTCCTGTCGTCTTTGAGGGGGCATTTTAGAGTGAGCAAAGAATTTCTGATATTACATTTAAAACATGACAAGCTGGAGCAAAAACCATGTGTATCATCGCAGACCAGGACTATACCACAAGCACCACCTTGTGGTTAGTTAACAGAATAAAGCAGAGAACTACGTATAAACCCCAGTCCTAGCAGGTCATGTGAATCTGCCCGATGTCTGAACACTGGAAAGATCTACACAAACTGTAATGTAGCGTTGCTCTAGTTTTTTGTTTCTGTTAGGGTTTTAAAAAATTATTGTTCTGTTTTTCTTCCCCTGGCAAACTAAAAGCAAGTAGCATCCTAGAGATACAGGGAGAAAATACAGTATAGAGTTTACCAGTAGAACAACGCATGAGATGGGCCACAACAGAAAAGGCCCTGCCTCTTATTGTCACCAGGTGATAGGACAACCAGGAGGTCCATGATCTGGAGATCTCAGCATTGCTGATGGAGGGTGTGAATAAGGAAGAAAGAGTGGTTGGGATGACAAAGAGGAAAGGGTGCTTCCAATTCTGGTACAGATAGGCGAGGCCAGGGTGAGCCCCTTCTGGCTCAACAAGCTGGCACCAAAATTGCCTCAATTACAAGGCATGGCTAAATTGCTTGATGGAGGCCAGATTAGAGTCAGTTGACTAAGACCCAAAAGCGGCCAGGACAAGGAAATGCAAGAAGAGGAGGGCACCAGAAGCCGTGTCTTGTTGAGTCAGGGCTTTGCCATTTCCACAGGAGCCTCTCTGGACAGTTTTAAGCCAAACAAATGCTGATTTGTTATCTATCTGCCTCAAATGCATCTGTGGCAGCAATTCCTTCGTGACACGAACCCCATTGGTCAAGCATTGGAAGCAGCATCGTTTTTGTAACTGCCCACAACAATATTGCTCTTCCAAGTGTGGAATTTCAATGCCTGTTGGCTGGAACAGCTCTATTGTGCGCGTGACTTGTGTAACCCTTGTGTAACTTTGGTTTTTAATCTTCTTCCAGTGCAAACCCACACAGGTTTATTCAGAAGTGAGTCCCATGGTATTAAATGCGGCTTTCTCACCGGTAAGCACATTTAGGACTGACACTCTGAAGACTAAAGCCAAAACAGCGTCTGGGGGACCATCTCCCCCAAAGCCATAGGGAAAGCAACAGCCTGGAAGAGGAGATCCAAACATGGCTGTTCCTTCTCCCACACCCTCCACCCTCCGACCTGCCACGGAAAGTTTCTCTTTCGTGGCTGCAACGGTGACCTTCAAAGAGGAGCCAGAAAGGGAGAAAAAGGTTGGGCAGGGGCAGAGAGGAGAGGAGAGACCAGGATATGCAGGGAGAGAGGGATTCAGACTCCCCTCAAACCTGCATTTTAAATAGAGAAATGGAAGCATGATCGCTTGCCCCCATCCTCTTCCTCTGCCTGGCTCCTGCAGGCCACAGGGAAGGTGGGGAGCTTCAAACACAGAGCCCTCTGATGACTGGGAGTACGATCCGTGGTGCTGTTAACGCATTACACATGGAGCAGGCAACTTTTGGCCCTCCAGATGTGTGACCAGCAAATCCCATCATCCTTCACCATTAGCCCTGTTAGCTAACAGGGATGGATGTTGTAGGCCAAAATATCTGGAGGGGCAGACTCTTCCCATCCCTGCTAAAGGCAGTGTAGCTGATCCTCAAGAACATCATGGAAAGGTGGCTTCCATGTATTTGATGTAATATTTAAATTATGACTTTGCCTGATAAATGTGGTTTTCCTGTATCAATGCTGGGAGCATTATCAGCCCTGTCCACACACAGGCTGGTATGCACATTTGTAGCATTAGATGAGCACCAACCTGGTGCCCTTCAGGTGCTTTAACTTCAACTCCCAGCAGCTCCAGTCAGCTTGGCCCATCATCAGGAATGCTGGTAGTTGTAGTGCTAAATTTTGCGGGGTTCAGGCAACATACCAGATGAATGGGATGAGCAGAGGCAGGTGAGATATGATCTTACAGCCCCTCTATGTATTTGATTTACTAAATTAATCACATTTCACCCATGCACTTTTTGACGTCCTTAAAATCCTTCTGCCTTAACTACTTGCCCTCAGTGCCACTCGCAATGAAAACTGCAATGACGAGGCATCGTAAAGCAAAGTAGCAGCTGCCCTCAAACAAGGCATGGCTAGGCCTTCCTCCAGTGCCGGTTTCTCTTCAGTGCAAACAAATGCTCTGTTGCCTCATATTCCTGATTTGAATTTCCTTTATCAGCTCCAAGATAGTCCTCATAATAATTATGCCTATAATTAGATGGCATCAGCATTTCCAGGAGAAACCTTTTCATCAAACTTGCTGACTGGAACTGGTTGAATAATCGCTGTGCACCAGACAATTACAATAGCTCAAGTTTTCACTTAGCAGGACTCCTCCGGCTTGGCAGCTGAGCCACACCTTTCTGTGTCAAAATGAAAGGGATTTTGAGTGACTGTCTTTGAGATACCCTGCCCTCTCGCTGCCCACTCCAGGGATGACAGCAACAGTATTCTGATGTATATGTTGATTGCTGATTGTAATTTGTAGCTGCTATTCATTTTGTCTATTCCCGGCTTTTTAGTGTTGTTGTGTGCCGTCAAGCCACCTCCAACTCATGATGGCCCTCTAAAACATCCTTTCCTTTACAACCCTGTTCAGTTCTAGTAAGCAAAAGGCTGTGGCATCTTTTATGAAACTGAGGCACCTCATACTCGGTCTTCCACTGCTCTCAGCTTTCCCTCTCAGCGTTGATGCTTTCTCCAGTGAGTCTTACCTCCTAATGATGTGCTCAAAGTATAAACACTTCAGTTTCATCCATTTTGCTTCCAAGGAAAGTTCAGGCTGAATTTGATTTAAGACACACTGGTTCATCTTTCTGTTGGTCCAGGGTATTCACAAAGCTCTCCGCTAGCACCTCGTTCCAAACACATCTGTTTCCTTCCTGCCAGCTTCCTCCACTGTCCAGCTTCCACACCCACACATTGTGATCAGGAATACAATTGTGTGGATGATCTTGGCCTTGGTCTCCAGGGAAACTTGATGATCTTTTCTAGTTTATTCATTGCTGCCCTTCCAAGTCCAATTGATGACTGTCTCCAAGGCATGCAAAAGCTTTCACTATTTCAAATTTCTTCACTGTTGACATTAAAGTTCTGTAATTCTTCCGTAGTCATGATTTTTGCTTTCTTAATGTTTAACTGCAGTCCTGTTTTTGCACTTTCTTCTTTCACTTTCTTTAGGAGCCATTTCAAGTCATTGCTGCTTTCTGCCAGTAATATGGTATCATCTGCACATCTTAAATTTTGATGCATCTCCTGCCAGTTTTTACTCCTACTCCTTCTAATCCTAATCTGGATTTCCTTGTGATCTCTTTTACATACAGATTGAACAGATAATGAAATATAGCACATCATTGTCTGATTTCTTTGCCTATAGGAAACCCACCATCTGTCTTTTCACCATCTGTCCTGACACTCACTTCCTGTCCACGATATTCTTTCTTGCAACACCTGGAGCATCCCTTTGCTTGCGTGGGAAATTAGTGCAATGGTCCACAGTTGTTACCCACTTTTGCATCTCCTTTCTTGGGGACTGGAATGCATATTGACCATTTCCAGTTTGTTTTCCATATTCGTTGGCATATTCTTGTTAGGATCTGGACTGATTCAGTCCCTGCAGCTTATAATAGGCCTGCTGTTCTCCTATCTACTCTTCATGCAAGTGCTTTCCAAGGAGTTTTCCACTTCACTTTCAAATATTTCAGGTTCTTCTTCATAGGATTCCTCTTCATAATAGACTGTTATCCTTTTGCCTCTTCTGTATCATTCCTGTGTGTATTGTTTCCACCTTCTCTTTATTTTATCTAGGTCAGATAACATAGTCCCCTCTTGGTCTTTCAGCATTCCTAGTCTAGGTTTGAATTTCCCTTTGGTTTCTTGAATCTCTTGAAAGAAGTCTCTTGCTTTTTTCTTTTTTATCTTCTTTTTCTTTGCACTGGCCATTCCAAAATATCATTTTGCCTCTCTCTGTTAGTTGCTGGAAAGCTGCATTCAGGATGTTGGCCCTCTTTCTGTCGTCTGTTGCTTTTGTTTCTCATCTGTCCTGAGCAATTTTGTGCATCTTCCATTGTCCATCTATGCTTTTTTTCCCTCTCCTCACCCCCTTCTTTTTGCTGTAGGCATTATCTTTTGGCACCCTTCCCTGATAATACCTTTGATTTCAGTCTGTAGTTCCTCTTGTTTATGGACCACTGAGTTCAGTAATGCAAATCTGTTCTTTATGTGGCCTTTAAATTCCTTAGGAATCTCATTTAAGCTGCATGTTAGCAGTATGCTTCTGTTAGTGATCCTTTCGGCTTTACTCAGATTTTTGGTATTAAAAGTTAATAGTCGTGACTGCAATCTGCTCCTGGCCTTGTTTGGCAGTGAGAATACACCTTCTCTGTCTCGTCTTTCCAATGCACTGGGCTGCTGGGTATGGCCATGGCATGCACACACCGGTTCTCAAGCATATACACACATGCCTGCGCATGTACATATGCATAAACACATGCACAGCACTGCACATGTGTACATACTCACAGAGGATCACTGGACAGTGAGAGCTGCTTTAATTTCACTGCCACCTCACATAAATTAAGATCGCTGTTTCCTGAGCCTCAGGAAAACAACAGTCAAGCACCTCTCACAACATCTTGTGGGAGGTGATTGAAGCCCCATTGGTGAGGGAGTTCAAGGATAGGCTGGACATGCACATGGTAGGCATGTCATGAGCGGAGCCATCTGGAGCCAGGGGTCAGCACTCAGCGCATGACCACACACACCAATCCCAAGCCGAGCAGCATCCCAAGCCGAGCAGCACCCTCACAATCAGCACGGACACACAAGCAGCCCACAGGCGATTCAAAATCACCCCGTTGGAAAAATCTGTCAAAAAAGGTGCCAGAACGCCGTTCTGGTGCGTTCTATGACAAAAAAAGCCCTGGCGCCCTGGTTGAGAAGGTCAAACTCCCTTCTGATCCCACCACAGCATGTCTGTGTAGAGACAGCACGATCTGCCAAATATTGGCTGTTCTGCATCTATAAAAGGTAGAAGAGTCCTCCTTGGAGATGAAGCTGGCAACCCCATCAAGCAAATTTACGAAAGGGGGACCTCCTGATAAGGAGGTCAACATCTAATGGAAGATCCTGCCCTGCAGTGAGATACAGTCGACCCCAAATGAACAAGAAGAGGGATGAGTTTGTGACTGTCCCTGTGCACAGTTACATTGCGCAGGTTCCATTCCTTTCAGGGCAGGAAGGGAGGCCAAAGGGTTGACTGATGACTGGCACAAATGCTGATTCTGGGCGTTTAAGGCTGGCCTGATCGTTCTGCATCTCACTCTGTTTTTTTATTCAGAAAGTTGCTATCATCTTATGATGATCTGAAGAGGATTGCTAGGTGCTTGATCATCTAAGAGCTTTCATCACTTTACAAGTAGCATGCATGCAAATATTTTGGCAGGTGCAGCTGTTCCTTTCAAAGTAATACTGAGATACGATAATGTACATTTGGCAAAATGTTCCCTTTTGTGCAACTTTAAAGGGACAGGTCTTGACAAGTCTGATAACTGCCCTTAAAGTTTCAGCTTAATCTCATCTCTCTGCTGAGTGGCTTGGCACTTTTTACAAAAGCCTGGATTATTTTAAACCATTCAAATCTTATTAATAGCCTTTTGTTTCCATTTCAGTTCTCTAAATGACTAGCGAAGATTCGCCTTTCCAATATGATATTGGAAGGAGAAGCAATTATGTGGGAAGCGGCAAGGAAGTGCAAGTCGAGCGCATCAATGCTTATATTTGCAACCCCACTTACAACACGAACAAAGCTTTGATTTTGGTTCATGATATATACGGATGGCAGTTCTCAGACACCAGATATGTCACCGATATACTTGCATATAATGGATATGTGTAAGTTGCTGCTTTTATTATTACTATTCCAAGTATTTGTAGCTCTTTTTTGGAATTCAGTTCTTACTAACTAATGTAAAATAAATGAAACAAATGTCAAATCATGAAAATGTATACTAGACACAACAGATGTAATGAAGAAGCTGGTTCAGCTCACACAAGGCTTCCTACACAAGGCCTTTATTCTGCTACATCTGCTTTCAGGTTGGTCAAGAAACTAACATCAGAGAACTGCACAAGGAATGTGCCCTTTTCTGTTTTTCCACTACATGAGCTCTAGGTGGCACTGTGGTGTAGCAGAATAGCACAAAAGCACAAATGGAAACAACATGTTCTTTCTGCCTTCCAAAATAATTGTTCATTTTTCTATCATCTAAAAACTCACAGGAAGTGGTGTCTATAAACATAATCAAAATCAAAAGATCACAACCCATAAACAACCACAAGCAGGAAATGAAGAACACACAATAGAAAAGCTTTTCTTGTGTAGAAAAGCTTTTGACCATCAATTCTCTTAAAGAAAGCAAGCCATTTCAAGGGCATGTTAAAGGTCTACTCTGAAGTAACTAAGCAAATGTGAATCTGTTCTTTTTTACTCTCTTCAGCTTCTCTGTTCAATACGGTTGACCCGGCCCCTAGTGGTTTTCATACATAATGGTTATTTGTGAACTTTGTCCAGATGCTCCATTGAATGCAACCTCTGTTGAACTCACCCAAGCATATATCAGGGAAGATTTCCTGCAAGTCCCAGGTGTTTAGTACACTGTTTGCACAAGCCCATAGTATGTCTGAAAATGAAATGGCTTCACAATTTGTGAAGCAGAGTTTTCCATCATAAAAGCTGTGCAACCCGATCCATTTCCCAGCTAGGGTGAGTTCCAAAGGGTGAGGCATCATTGGTAAACTCCTGGGTTTTGGCTTGCAAAAGCCCCTTTTTCTCAACCACAACAGTGTTCTTTACACAGGGCATGCAAACATTCAAGAGACATTGCCTCAGGATGCTTCGTGTGCATGCACCACATCTTCTAGGCAAAAGAACGGAGGGTGCTTTGCCCAGTGACCAAACACCCTCATCAAGAAGGAGCCAGCCCTCCTTGGTACTAGACTGAGTTGCACAGAACTGGCTAGTAACCTTTTGCTTTTGTCCCATGCAGAACCATCTGCCCAGACTTTTTCCTGGGAAAAGAACCTTGGAAACCCACGGATAAATGGCAGGATTTTGCAGACTGGTTAAAACACCGAGATCCCATGAAAGTGAATAAGTAAGGCTAATATTTATTTCAAAAGTATAAGAAATTGCTAAGTGTCAAATGAAGGGATTACTTAATTAAGTAACCCTACAAGGACATACCTAGAAAGCAATCCAGTGATGAAGCCTATAATATTTCGGACTTGAAGGATTACAGGTGTCCAATGAAAGGCAGAAGAAGGATGGAGCTGATGACAGATTCCTTCAATCCTTAGATTTCAGCCATCTAAGCAAACACCTTCAGGATAGTTCATATGCTGGCAGAACCTGCCTCCCCTTCTCTCCATCCCCTGGGATGCCCCCAGAAGGATGCCTCTGAGTTTGTTGTTGTGAAAGCTCAGCCAGCACAGGTCTTTCTGCAGCAGATGTGAGGATGGAGGGAGTCAGAGCAAGTGTCTAAGGTTGGAGCTGGAAGACCAAAAAGCTCTGGGACCATTCAGAGGCTGCCTAGTGGCTATAGGATTGCCCTCTTGATGGACTTTGGGTTGTGACGCTTCATGTTTCAGCTGGTCAAAAAGCACAGGTCTGCAGCACCTCAAGACCAGGACACCCCCAGGGATCCCCAGAGAGCCATGCTGCTTTCTACTGGCTCCGCTCCTTTTCCCTAAACATTGACTGCTTCGCAGTTTTCCAGCTTTTGTACGGTATTTCTCATTCTCAAAGGCTGAAACAAACCTTCAGCTACAACGTGGTGGCACTTTAGGTATGTAGGACTCTGCTCCCACTCTTCCCCTTTGCTTTCAGCCACACACTCCCCTAAATTGCAGCCCCTGAAAGTTTTCCAAAGGGGAATGCAGAGGTTCTGCACCCCTGATGTAGCACGGGCCTATTTGCCCAGAAGCTGATGCTACTGGGAACAGCATAGCATCATCCATGTTCCGTAAGAAGCCTGCACCTGTGACCTACTCAGCCAAACTCAGTCCAACAGCTGCCAACGTGGGTACATCATGTTGGCCTGGAATTAATTACATAAAGAGCAGAGCTGTCAAGCACTTGTTGGTGGCCTGCGATACCTGGTGCCCGCATTGATCTGGGATGCTTCCAGACTGGGGACCAGTCATTGTTCTTCTGCTTCTAAACTCCAGGTACAATTGCAGCTGGCATTCTACACTTCTGCAGCTTTGGGGACAATCTAATGGGAGTTTAGACAGAAGCAGCCCTGCAATACCCAGCATTTATTTATTTGTTTGTTTGTTTTACATGTTTGTATGCCGCCCCCTTGCAAAAAGCCTCAGGGCGGCTAACAACAATAAAAAATACAATTAAAAAAATAATACACTATTTAAAAATTCCCTAGTCTAAACATGCTCGGTCAACATGCCACTATGTTTTGCTTCCGCTAGCAGTTTAACATAGTATGGTAGAGAAGGGCCGTTGCATACAACTTTAGCTGTATGCTTACCTGTTCTCATCCATTTTAAACACATTTTCATTTCAGCACCACTTATATATAAATATACAAATCTGCATTTTCTTATGCAAAGTGCAAATGAAACATTATTTTAGCACACATTTTTAAAATCGATCACGACATTTGTTTTATATTTGACTACAGTGGTGCCGACTGGCAACCTAATAGTGAAGGTGTGGCAAAGTGAACATACAGAGTGAAAGGTTCCCAGCCACCCAGTGCAGCTCAACCGTCAGAAATGTCACTGCATATGTCAGAAACATGTCTCTTCAAAAGCACTAAGCCCACCTACATCTTCAGAGATTGCTTACCTGCTGTTCTACCTTTGTCTAAGTCAGCTCGTCTGGGCTCCCAAGAGAAACAGATTCAGAGAATAGTTTTTAATTTAGGATATTTTTATCCTGTCCTATAGCAACTGTCTCTGGACGGCTTACAAGGTAATAAATAAACAATCAATACAGCAATCAATAACAAGATAAAATACAACTGAGGATGTTAATAAAACCTGATTAAAATATTTAAACTTTAAAATATTGGGTAAATAAAAAGGTTTTAACCTGGCGCCGAAAAGCACATAAAGTCAACGCCAAGAGAACCTCTCTGGGGAGAGCATTCCACAGTCAGGGTGCCGCTGCAGAGAAGGCCCTTCTCCGGGTGTTTACTCTCCTAACCTCCTTCAAGGAGGGTTCCCGGAGCAGGGCCTCTGCTGCAGACCTTACTAGGTGGGAGGGCGTATAGGAAAAAGACATTCCTTCAGGTATCCTGGTCCCAATCCTGGTCACATGTCCCTACCATTCTTCCATGCTCATTTGTCTTTCCATGTGTGCAGAATGCGGACCACTCTCAGATATTCCTCCCACTTGTTTGTTTGCATGGACTCTGACATGGCGTCTCAATGCTCTCCTGCCGGCTGCTGCTTCCATTTAGTATAGGGAACCCCGGACATTGCAAATGCTTGCAGCTGGCTTCTGAGGACACAGTATTCAGTCAGTCTGAAACTGTCCTCTGATAAACCACATGGCAGAAATGCAGCAGGACAGTGTCATAAAAAAAATCAGTAGGGAGGGGTGCAGGAGCAAGTTCTAATAATATTGTGATTTCTTTTTGGACATTTGCACCGATGTCTTAGTTCCCTTCTGTTTATGTCCTAGGACAACCGATATTTTTGTGAGGTATCTAAAGGAGCAGTACAGTGCAACGAACATTGGTATCGTTGGGTTCTCCTGGGGTGGAATGGCCGTACATCACTTGATGCTGACAACCCCTGAATTAAAGGCTGGGGTATCCCTCTACGGTAGGAGAGAACGCCTGCTAATTTGAGCAGGCTCATGTGCTTTTAAATCTTTAAACACTTCTAGATGAACTCCGCATAAGGGTGAATGGCAAATTTTAATGTGACTTGATCTTTTCTGCTACTACAACACCGCTTTGGCCAGGAAAGAGCAGGATTCCCATACATGCTTATTTATTTACAAATTTATATGCCGCCCCCTTGCAAAGAAGCCTCGGGGCAGCGAACAACAGTAAATAAATACATTAAAAAAACAACAATTACACTACTTAAAAACTGGCCCATCTCAAGATCGAACTATTAAAAATACAATAAATTTGTATTATTGTAGAAATTTATTGCTGGCGTGTGACATACTTCTCGGTGCAATCCTATGTATGTTTTAGAATGAAAAAGTTATTCGAACTCCCTGCCTTCCCCAGTCAAGCTTACTGGGGCCCTTTTTTCTGTCTAAACATGCCTAGGATTACACCGTTAGGGAACCGTGGCTTCTGGAGGCTGCGAAGACTGGCACAAAGCTGTATTTGCATAAATAAATATTAAGGAAGAAATAAGGGACTTTGCTAGACTCAGATCTCCTGCTTGCTGAACTTTTGAGTCACTGTGTCTAGCATTGTACATTAAGCTGGTCCGTGGCTCAATACATATTTATTTATTATATACATATTTGTTTGAACAGCTTTAAACCTGATACCTTTTTATTCTGAGACCATGTGGCATAACAGAAATACATGCTATTGGAGTAAGCAGAAGTCTTTGTTCTTTGAGTTTTCAGCTCACCTTCCGCATCATCACCACTTCATGTACGCTCTTTGTTCAAATCTGTTTTAGGAATCATCAGGGACTCAGATCAGAGGTATGACTTGCTGAATCCCACCTTTTTCATATTTGGCGGAAAAGATCACACAATTTCTCTTGCTCAGGTAAGCAGCTGTATTCCTTGAGGACTGACAGGCCTGCAGGGCATAAACGAGAGAGGATGCAGTACCCAAATCACACCGACTCCCTATTCTCATGTATTACTTCCATTCCAACCTCACCATTCCATTCGGAGAAGGAAGTGGCAGGATCTGTCACGCAAAGGGATCTTGCAGAGGCGGCCAGTGTGTGAAGACCCGTCCCTGCCCACACTTCTTCGGAATGCATGGCTAGAGTTATAGTAAGCTAATACTCTTTGCCATTCTAAGAAGTGATGAGAATTTAACCAGGCATCAGGTGCAGAGAAAGAGGTTAGCATCTGTGGGAAAACCACCATAACCTCTATGCTTAAAATACTTGTCGTAAAAATAATTAGCCTGTCTGCTTAGAATACTGTTGGGAGATGCCTGCAGGCTGCCTGAGAGCCATCTGCCTTGGAACTTCCTCCCATAATTCTACCTCTTTGCGAACAAGCTGCAGCTGCTTAGTGGAGAAGGACAGAGAGTCTCTTCCGAACATCCCTGGAGATACTTTTCTTAGTTAATGTTATTTTGCATGTGTGGAAAGAAGGGTCATCATCACAGATGGGGAAAGGGTATCACCACACTGCTGTGGTTGGTTGGCTGGTTGCTTGCTTGGTTACTTTTCTATACTGCCCACCAAGCCAAATTTCACAGGCAGTTCCCATCAAGTAAAGTAGAGGAGCTCCAGCCAGAAGGAACCTACTGCTGTTTAACTTGAACTGAATTTAGTACTGGGTTTTCAAGCAAAGGCTTCAAGGAATGCTGCTTGCAAGCCTATAAATAACTAGGAAATTTGATTTTTAACTTCCTGTAAGAAAACTAAGATCATGGCATCTGGTCCTATCACTTCCTGTCAAATAGATGGGGAAGACATGGAGGTAGTGACAGATTTTATTTTCCTGGGCTCCAAGATCACCGCAGATGGGGACTGCAGCCAAGAAATTAAAAGACGCTTGCTCCTTGGGAGGAAAGCTATGGCAAATCTAGACAGCATACTAAAAAGCAGAGACATCACCCTGCCAACAAAAGTTCATATAGTCAAAGCTATGGCTTTCCCATTTGTAATGTATGGCTGTGAAAGTTGGACCATAAGGAAGGCTGAGCACTGAAGAATTGAGGCCTTTGAGTTGTGGTGCTGAAGGAGACTCCTGCGAGTCCCTTGGACCACAAGGCGATCAAACCGGTCAGTCCTAGAGGAGATCAACCCTGACTGCTCTTTAGAAGGCCAGATCCTGAAGATGGAACTCAAATACTTTGGCCACCTAATGAGAAGGAAGGACTCCCTGGAGAAGAGCCTAATGCTGGGAACAATAGATGGCAAAAGAAGAAGGGGATGGCAGAGGATGAGGTGGCTGGATGGAGTCCCTGAAGCAGTTGGTGTGAGCTTAGGCAGACTCCAGGAGATGGTGGAGGACAGGATGGCCCAGAGGAATGTTGTCCATGGGGTCACGATAGGTTGAGCACGACTTTGCAAATAACATAACATCACAAACAACCTATGAACTGGTTTATCTTACAGGTGACTTTGCTGGAAGAAAAACTGAAAGAGTACTGCAGGGTGCCCTACAAAGTTAAGGTGTATCCTAAACAAGTTCATGGTTTTGCCCAGTGTAAGCCTGAGGACATGAAGGCGGAAGATGTGCCTTACATTGAAGAAGCAAGAATGGATATGATCAACTGGCTGAACACATACATGATGGTTTGAAGCCACATCCAGCCCCTCTGCTCTGTTCTTGACTCTCAGAGTTGAGGAGCACAGTATTATCCATCAGACTTTGAAGTAGATAAATGACGTCGGAAAGAGCTTGAGATGATATATATGAAATTATTTGTACCTTGCTGTCCTCAAATATTGTTGTCATTGTCTTCGGAAAGCACTAGTTAAAAGCTTTCATTAGTTATCGAAAGCTTAGTGAAGCATTCAATACTGGAAAACTTTTTCTGATGCTGCACATCTTACAACGAAGTCAACCTTTTAAAGGTTGCTCAGTTCTTCTTGGTTCCCCACCTCACCCTGCATGTATGTGCTGCATTATCTTTCTCTGAATGCGTTAAAATGTTCAGAATCTCGACATGCATTATATACAAACAAAATTTGGGATTTTAATCAGGGACCCGCTTTTTGGGGGAGGATGGACATCCATGGAAGGCATGAGGCATGCAGAAGCTCCCCTTGTCTTCCAAAACATTTGGAGGGTCAGTTTATTCCATCCTCAAGAGGAGAGGCTGAAATACCACTGGGATTTCTTGGTGGATGATGATAACTAGTTTGACCTCACCCCCACCTCCTGGAATACTCCCTTCCCTTGTGCCAGCTGGAGATGGTCTTCCATTCTCAGAGCCTAACTAGCTTTGAAAGACTCATGTCCTCTGTGAGGGTGAAGAAGGGCCTCCAAAGTCAGTCATTTCCCAGGTTGGAGCCCAGACTCTGACCTATCGGATCCTCCCTCTCCAGACAATGTCAGAGAGATAATGTCATTGCACCCTTAATTATTTTTTTCTTTAAAAAATTCTGGGGCTCTGTGTGCCTTGCAGCCATGCTCTGTTTCAGAAACCCTCCCTCCATAAGTGGAGTTGTTGTGGTTATTCCTTGCAAGTGGAGAAAATTACTTTTAATACTGAAGTAAAATAATAATAATAATTAGTAATACAGAAATTCAAAGATGGATGATGGTTCATGTTAAATCCTGTCAGTTCTCATGAAATGAAGATATTGAATTGGAGATTAAAGTAGAAGGAGATCAAACATGACACCCAAATTGCAAGCTTGGAAGGAAAGAGAGCTCGCGCTTTGTCAAAAAACAGTGCAGAGTCTGCATGGCACACATCTGAAACAGCTTTTCAGGATGATACGGGGACCGCTCCCGCCCAGTGAGACAGCTGCTCTATGCAGAGAGATGTCTCAGAGTCGAACTGACTTGTGGCCATGAACTCTCCTCCCTCCATTGAGAGAGCTGTGATTAGAAAGCCTCAAATTGCACGAACCTGTATAGAAGAGATGGAGTACATTGCCTTGCCTTGACGTAGGGGTGTTTACTTGAAGACAAAATGGAAATAAAGTGTACTATCACACTAAATATCCTGAGCTTTCTGAAAAGAAATGATAATTTCAGGCTCCGAAAGAGGTAGAGAATAAGATTAGATCATTTGTAGTACTGGGAAAGAAAGAGAGAGAGAGAGAGAGAGAGAGAGAGAGGGAGGGGATACATCATAAGAAACTAAGTTCTCTTTTGCAAGCTTCTCATGGGTATAACATTTCCAATTTCCTCTCTCAGGTCTCCTTTTGGAGATCTGGATGGGAAAAACCTCCAAAGATCTCCAGTGTTCATGTGTGTTCCCAGATATTCTGGTTTGTGAGTCCACCGTGGTTTCAATTGGGTTTCCAAATTTCCAAGAGAAACCAGTTCTTCCCATTTCCCACAAAAACGACCAGTATAGATTGCAGATTGGCTAGTCCCTGCAGCATGCATGGACCCATACCTCCTACTTGGAGCAGAAAATTACTTTTAAAAAAATGGATCAATAAGAGCCTATGACATTGAAGTTCTTAATTAGAGACATTGTATGATCCATCATAACAAAATATTCTCTGGGCAGTATATACTAAATAAGCACAAAAATCAATTTAAACACAAAATAAAACTGTAATATAAAACACCATAACTATTTCTGCCTCTGTCATTATTGAAGCTGGTCAGGAAAATCAGCGCACACTCTTTGTCTATCAGTACTGGTGAATAAATATGATATATTTGGTGCTAAGCAGGAATTGGATTGAAGGCAAAAGGAGAAGGAGATGGCAGAGGATGAGGCGGCTGGATGGGGTCACTGGGGCGGTGGGTGTGGGCTTGGGTGGACTGCAAGGGATGGTGGAGGACAGGAAGGCCTGGAGGGAGGTTGTCCATGGGGTGATGAAGAGTCAGACACAACTTTACCACTAAACAGCAACAAAGCAGGAATGGAATAAGAACTGAATTCTCCCATTTTGCATAATGAATAGGATCATTGTCTTTGTGTCTGCAGTTGATACATACATGCATCTTGGGTTTCTTACTCAGCAAAAGCTTTTGCTTCATGTCTTTTGGATGCTGCAACCTTTCTTTAATAAGTGATTGCAGCTAACACTTCTTTTAGGTGTATGTTTTTCACTGCCCGGTAGGCCTTTTTGCAGAGGTATACAAGGATGAATTCTGTATCAGAACACCACATTCATTCATTCATTCATTCATTTATATCCTGCCTTTTTCCTACAAAGGGCTCAAGACAGCTTACATCATTCTCCTCCTCCATCTTATCCCCACAACAACCACCCTGTGAGGTAGGTTGGACTAAGAGTCTGTGACTGGCCCAGAGTCACCCAGTTGGCTCCATGGCTGAGCGGGACTCGAACCCGGATCCTGAGTCCCAGTCCCACGCTCTTAACCACGACACCACACTGGCTCTCTACATGCTCTATGAAATGATCTGCTTGCTTTCTGGAAGCTGAGGGAACAATGTGTTCACTGCACCCTTCTAAAAGCTAAAAGACTGATATTACAGCATTGGAAGGATAAATGGTCACCACCTGTAAATAGATATTTATTAGGTTTGTTCTTGTTTACATTTATGTATAATTCACATAAACCTGCACAAAGGCACATACACATTGAAACGGATATTCTTAAATCATTGTAACCACATTGTTCTTTCCTTCTTGTCACTGTTGACTTTAAGTTGATTTACATACTGAGCCAAGGTCAAATTTTATTTTGTATTGTTACTTTTACCCCTGTATTTTTATTGTATAGGCAGAACAGGCAAAACAATGGTGGCTACACAAAAGTTGAGAAAGAAGGCTATTTATTTGGAGAACTGACAAAATGATCTATGATATATAATGTATTGATTTTAGTATATTATACGGAATTGAAACATAGAAACAGAGAAACAGAGCGAGTCAGAAGGGGCCTCCCGGGCCATCTAGCGAAAGAAAGCATACTGGTTTTAATTCTGCGAATTCCAGACTTGCTTTATAAAGTACAGTATTTTCAATATTTAATTTAACAGGAATGACTATATGAAAGCAACCCAAGTGATTTCTGAAACTCATAAAAAAGAAAAGGCAATGGTGCAGAAGAGCATAGCTTAAAATCTCATTTAAAACACCCCCTTCCTAACATTTGGAGAAATATTGAGGAAAGCAAGGAAATTCCATCACTGAAGGAGCCCAAGCACGTGGTCTTTTTTCTCCCAGGGCTTTTTCAATAATTTATACAGTCTGCACCTTTCACTATTAAATCTGTGTTTTAACTTTGCCATCAGGTTTTTTAATGTTATATTTCTTTTGATCTTAATGTGTTATTGAGATTTTTCAGCAAAGGAAAAGAAAGAAAAAAGGAAAGAAAAATGGGGTTGCAATGATTCTGATTCTCACGATTCAGTGATTGAATTCCGTGATTCTAACATTTATTTATTGTTAATGGAACAGTGCCACATTTTTTCAGTCTGTGTGATTTGAAGAAGACTGGCTTTAACCGTAAATTACGTGCACTGTATAATAAAGCAGGCGAAAGAGCTGTGCAAGGACAAAATGCAGAACGGCCAAAAGGAGTTGAGCAACAGTGTGCTGAGTCAGGCGGTGTGCTTTGCGCCCTGCAAAAAAACTGAGATGGGTAAAGATTAAGGAAATCAAGGACCGGGTGACTGGGCCAGACCAGCAAATAGGAGGAGCTTGATGGGCCTCCCAGCGCCCGGCTGGGTCACTTTGTGCCAAGTCTGGCTGCTGTTTCGTAATGAGCGAACTCTTTCCTGCCACTTCTCAGCAAAACCACAGCAGGAATCTCCGAGCGTTGCCAGAGGAGCTGCTCGCAAGAAGGTGAAGTTCTGCTCTGTAGTGGCCAAAGAGAATTCCTCCTCTTTTTAATAGCCTTCGGAGTAGCAGAAAGTCAGCTGTTCTTGTCTGCCTTAGGAAAAGAAGGCTTCATTCCAGGTATGTAGGAATCCCATGCGATAGGCTAAGCTGCTTTCCACGGAAGGCAGGCAAGCTTGGAGTAGCTTTGCAACAAGAGCTGGGTGATTGTTCTTCCAAAAGGCAGGAAAAATCTTTTTTTCCCCTTGAGGGAAGGACTGATATGTTACTGCAGTGAGCTGTGATCAGAAGGTGTGAGTTCAGGAATGTGCTGGAGCAAAGGTTAGTGCACATGCTGAGTAGTTGTGCTGTTGTGGTGGCCACAGCTGATTGTGTGGTGCAGTTAGGTATGTCTATTGGCTGCAAACTTACGATACAAGTTTTCCCTTGGTGACGCTAAGCCTTCCTTAAAGGTTCTGCTTCATGTTTAGTGTAGTGTAAAGTTTCCAGTGTTGAACTGAGAAGACACATGCTCTGGTCCCCACTCAGCCCTGAAGATTTGGGCCAGTCGCCACCTAGCCTACCTCACAGGATTCTTGTGAAGATAAAATGGAGATTATGTCCCATTATGTCCCAGAGAGGAAGATCAAGATCTCTTCTTACTAAGGCCAGAATTCAAGCTGCAGCAACCCAGATTCAACTGGACTTCAGGAAAAGCTTCCTCAGTGTCAGAACCATACGACAGTGGGACCAGCTGCCTGGAGAGGTGGGGGGCTCTCCCACATTGGAGACATGCAGAAGGAAACTGCACAGCCATCTGAGTGGGATGGTGTAACTTGGTGTCCTGCAACAGCAGGGGGTGGGACTTGATGGCCTTCATGGTCCCTTCCAAGTCTACTTTTCTATGATTCTATGCTCCAACCTAAGACAAAAGATAGGCCAGCTTGTAACTAACTGCAAGAAGCTTTTATTGCAGAAAAGCATTGAAAGTGGGGATGAATGTCCACTCCTGGATGGGTGTTTTTCAGATCTCAGGTACAAAATCCTAAATGCCGGGATAGAGAATCCGAAGTGAGATTCCTATGAGGCACGAATGGGAAACCATTTCCAGCCAGACATGGACTGCTTCCATCAGATAGGAGGCTGAGTCTGAGCTCAAGGACTATCAACAACTGCTAAGCTACTTGTTGGTTTAACTTGAGTGCTTGAATCTGTTTCCTAAGGCTGGCCTTTTGGAATAAGGTATTCCTTGCTGAGAGATTGGCCACTTGAACTGTGCACACTGCCAGTTGGCTCTTCAAGCTGCCAATCTCTTCTCTCATGCACCATGTTTTGTCAGTCTGGCGTATTTGGGATTTTAGTAAGAAGTCCCTGGACTAAACTTGGAAGGAATGGTGCTTGTTTGGCCAAATTTTCCAGCTCTTCAGCACCTAATTTTAGCTCCTCTGTGTTCTGGCACAACAGCTGCAGCTTATACACAGAGACTTGTCTGCCATTTTTTTTTTTTTTAGCAATGTAGACTTTGAACTCTTCATTATCTGGTGCCTTGAAGCTGTGCTTCTTGTTTTGTTGCTTCAACTTGTATCTCTAAAACTCTTTGATAACACACTGCTATCCAAATTTACCCTACAGCTGCATCCAGGCTCATTGCTTTTTGCTTTCCATTCTCATTACAGAAGCCTAATAGATCCTGCCAAGTATTGTACATAACTCTTTGCGGAAATCTTACATGGATCTCCAGCTTGGCAAAACCCCTTCCCAGTTCTGAGGGCTCTTCCTTGAGCCATTCAGAGAGTTGACCAGACAATAGTCCCACTAACTGCCCTTCACCTGAAACATTCAGGAGAACAGCCTTCTCACCCCAGATTATGTAACGCACAGTTGGCACATGCACCAACCCGCTGCAATCTTTAGCTTTTGCTCGAACGAAGGGGATCCTTTTCCCCCTTTGATTTCCATAAATGTTTTTCAAACAACAGCCCTAGGAACCAAGGAAGGCTCAGAAGCAGCAGAATCCTAAGGCTATCTAGATAGACTCTAGCTGGCCACACCGTTTTTTGGAGTCCCAGCATCAGGAACTTGTTCTAAAGACTCTGAGCCCAGTGACCCACACAGCAGGTGTGAAAAGAAAGGCTCTGGTTGCGGCTCCGAGGGCACTTGGAGAAGGGCTCTTGGGCGTGAGGAGTGCTCTGCCAGTATGCGGAGTCTCGTGGAGTCGCACCTACTCCATTCCTGCCCATTCCAAGGCCGAATGCTTAGATGGCTGAAATGGGCTGCCTAAGTGTTTTGCATGGTGAGAGGAGCACAGAGGCGGCTTCTGCCTCCATGTTTCTCCCACGGCGCATGGAATGCCTGTTGCTGGGAATGAGAAGGATGACTGCTTTGGCAGTCGTGCTCAAGGGCTGCTGGCTGGACATCAGAGGAATCAGAATCGGAATGTGAAGCAGAACTGTGGGGAGCTGGGAATGGAGGCCATCCTGAGCCACTGAGATGAGAGAAGCACTTATCTCACGGCCGGAGTCCCCAAGTGAGCAAGCAGCCCCTGGGAATAACCAAGATGCACAACTGGCAGGAGGAGAGTTGGAGCAGACTCAGCAAGCACGGCTCTTGACCCAAGCAGAGAGGGCGGCCCAGTGAGAGGACCAGCATGCAGCAAGGACATGCGCTTGTATTCAGAAGGCCCTGCCCAACGGCATGCTCATAAGGAGGGTTGCTGGAAAGGAGAAGTAGATTGGGCTCAACAAACTGCTCTGTGCCTGCTCAGAGATTCATTCTGGGGGCTTTGTGCTTTTTGGTCAATAAAGAACACTTTGCAAGGAAAACGGTCTGTGGCTTTCCAACATGTGAAGGAGGAGCTCTGTCTCACAGCACCTGTAACCTTCCAAAGCCAGAGACTTACAGGCTGTCTCATTGGATTTTGTCCTGTGAGTCTTTGGATGAAGCTTCTTGGCTATATTCACCACATGTTGGGAGCTGAATTTCTCCACTTTCTTTTCAAACAGCAGGAAGTCTGTTTGCTTAAGAGCTCTTCAGTTCTCATATGCAGCTGGCAAACTATATAGCCACCAGAAAATGAGCATCTATGCATGAACAGAGGGATTTGTTGAACCCAAACTGGAAACTACTTCTGGGAACCTTCCTTTTCAGTAACCCTGGGCTTTATCTCTCCAGGTGGGCTGCCCTGGAGAAAGGCTAATCTCTTAGATCTACACAGGCCCTCTAACAGGTTAGCCCTTCTCTCCTGATGCCGCATCATGGGGGTCAGCGACCGGACTGGGCTTGTCCTCCTCCTCTCCTTTGTCCCCTTCCTGCACCTCCAAACCCTGTTGGTTCCTGGAGATGGTGGCCTTGAGGTAACTCAACCTCCTCAGCCATCTCTCTGTCCACATTCCTCACTTCCCAGCTCTTCCAATCCTCATCCAGAGAGTCGGAGCCACCCTGGCCCTGGGAAATGTGCTGAAAGCTTCCTCTTTCATTCCCAGCACTGAAGAACATGCGTATACAAGTACTGATTTGGGCCATTTAGTTTATCTACATTGTCAGCCCTTCCCAGAGATTTAATCTTCTACAGGGAGATATATTTACCTTCTAATTGATGCAGGTGCAATGTAATGTCAAAAAGAAATAAACAAAGCTGCACTAGTAAAGAGAAAATATGTCAAGAAACTATAAAGCAATGTTAGCATGTGATCATATCTGATGAGCACAAGTTGGATTTCCATCAAATCATCCGATAAGGTATTTCTTAATCGATAAGAATGCCTGCTTAGGCCGATGCTATGCCGAAAGGCCCCATGTCTCTTCCTCACTGTCTGAAGACAAGGTCCTCTTCAAGGTACATGTGAGCAGGGCTCAAGTATATTCCTTTTTCTGTCTAAGCATTTAGATACAATGGCATGAAAATAGAGAGCCAATGGCCCCTTCTGCACTGAAATCACAGCCATGAAAAGCAATAGAAAGTTGCGAACACTACAGGGAAAGCTTTAACTGAAGGGAAATATGCGTGCATCAGCTACACATGCTGTTTATTACTGTAAGAAAATGCCATGCATGCCAAGGAACAGAAATTATCCGGCGGTATTATCAACAATCAGAAGGAGTTTATGAGAACTGTGCCTATGAGGCCTTTTGTTAATTAACTAAAACTTCCCATTGTTGTGTTAATAAACAGCAAATGTTAATAGCAGATGTTCTAAATAGATATGGTTGACTCTGCATGGCAGGCCGCCTTGTTTTAGCAGAATAAGCTGCAATGCTATGCACACTCAGAGTAAGCCCCATTGAATGCAGGTATTTCTGAGTCAACATGCTTCGGAGTGCATTGTCATTTTACCCGATGCACAATCAATTCTAAGCTGGAATTCTACGTTGCTTCTTCATTCATGTCCCACCAATTCTCCTCCTATCCATAGAGCCTGGTATCATATCCCACAGTATTTCCAAGGATCCCCCCAACTACAAGGGCAGATTTTGAAGGTAACAATTTAGAGGGGGCTACTAAGGAAAGGGGATGCAAGAAATTTCTGTGCTGTGAAATCAGTTCCATTAAGAGAGTCCCACGCCACTGAGATTTCTTTAAGAGACTTTTGCCCTAACAGTTAAAATCCAAGCGCTGGATCGAGTCTTGCTTAGAAGAGAACGATTGAAATCAATGATATTCAGTGTAATCGGGACTAACTTAAATCCGATTAATTTCAGTGGTTTTTCTATAAGCAGGACAAAGTCTGGACCCATCTCTTAGTGTGTAGAAAACGTTATCCTCTCATTTCTGCTAGCTTGTCTTAAAATATATCATCTTTTGGGGGCATCCAGGAGTGATCTCTTGAGGCTTTGGCTACTCTAGTAGAAACTCTCTACCTTTGAAACTATAAATCACAGATTATTCAGACACACACAGAAACAAAAAGCACCACCAAGGACAGCTGTCCTCCGGCTATGTCCGAAAGTTTGCTCTTGTATTAACCATTGTGAATTTTATTTTAACATTTACAGATGGCGAAAGAGGCGAGTCCATGCCCATGTGACCTCGGAGACAAGTTTGAGTACACAGGGGTTGGCCGTGAGGTCTCTGTGGGGCACATCAAGGCCTACTTAAGCCTGCCCTCCACCAGCACGGACAGAGCCGTGGTAGTGATTCATGACATATTTGGCTGGCAACTCCCAAATACCAGATACATAGCTGATATGCTTGCATGCAATGGATTCATGTAAGAAACTGCCCTTCGTATTCTCAGCCTTATCTTGTCCAATGGGCCCCTTCTACATTATGCTGGTGTACATAAAGTCAACCTAATGCATTTGTTTAAACACACTTTCTGTGGCAAAGGTCACATGCATGTAGACCAGGGGTCCTCAAACTTTTTCAGTGGGGGGCCAGTTGAAAGGTGCCAGTGCTGCGCACTGTCCGGAAAGGTGGTGCAGCGGTGCGTGTGGGCCGGCAAGGAGGCAGGGCATGCCAGCGAGCCAAGGCAAGATGCGGGTGGCCGCGCAGAGCGAGGGGAGGCGAGGCAGGGGCGGGCACGCACCGCAAGGCGGGCGCACGAGGCAGTGGCTTGCTCGCTTGGAGATTGTTTTCTCCGAGTCCAAAACGATCTCCGCACGAGCAAGCCGCCACCTCCCTGTGCGGGGGGCAAGGCGGGTGGCGGCAGGTGCGCGGTGAGCCCAAAACCTCTGAGGCGGGCTGGATAATGGGCATGGCAGGCCGGATCCGGCCAGTGGTCGTAGTTTGAGGCCTCATGATATAGAACAATGTCTTTTGAATAATAATATAAATTGTGGGGCCCACAAGGAATTACAGGAGCAATAAACAAACTGGAAAATTCCCCCATAGCAAGCTACAGGAGCATTAAGCTGCTATTATTATTATTATATTTAATAATATTTACACCCCACCCTGTATGTAAAAATGTCTCAAGGTGGCTTAGAAAAATCGAAACAAACAATCCAACAATTAACAATAATTAAAAATGTGCATAAAACCAACAATAACATTTCACAAATGAAAACAAAAACAAAAACTGGAGCAAAATTAAAATGTGCCTGTGAAATAGTTAAAACCAGATTCAAATTCCTAGCATTTAAAATGGTGGGCAAATAAAAAGGTTTTTACCTGGCACCGAAAGGAATATAAAGTTGGCACCAGGCGAACCTCTCTGGGGAGCGCATTCCATAGTCTGGGCGCCACCGTAGAAACGGGGTAGATGAATGGGCCTCATTCACCTGAAAATTAAATTAGACATAACGGTTCATGCTGCTTTATGTGCAGATTTTTAAACATGAGGATTTCTCCCTACTCAGAGGGACAAGGGCTTTGGGAAAAGGGTTCAGTGAGGTGTCTCTTAAGCCATATGGGAAAGCACCGTGGGCCAAACTCAGCCAAAGGACCGGAAGTTCCCCATCCCTGTCCTACAATCACCCAATACGAAATATTTGGACTGCACAGCAGTGATTCTACTTAGAGGGATGCATGGAAGGAGAATACAGCAAAATTCATGAGTTTACAGGCATTACTGCCAAGGATTTTGAAAAAATAAATCTCAGTCCCAGCTCATCCACGTCCCATATTGTTCTGCCTGGCATCTTGCTACAATTTTTGGTTTTGCTTTGCAGAATATTTTTAATACATACATCTGCAAGCCCTCACCCCAAGCGAGGAGACATTTCATAGATTATATGAACTGTTCATCCCATAACTCAATCCCAAGGGCTGGAGAGCCAGAAAGAAAATTTGCAGTTCAGGGTTCAAGTATTCTGCCAGATCTTGTGTTCTCTGCCAGGGAACTGCACAAGATTTTTGCATTTTGCACTGCACACAGAAAGGAAAGCGACAGCAGTCTTTGCTTCCCTTCAGCTGAATATTTAGTTGGCAGAATTAAGGGTTCTTCCCATTCAGGACTGCAGGAAACCAGCCTGCAACAGAATGCAGTTCAGAGATTCTGCTAATGCAGTTCAGAGATTCTGGCGGGGACAGATTTAAGAAGGAATAAAAGAGTAGTTTGTTTATGATGTATTATTGATACCAATAAACTTGATATATAAACATCTCTAAGCTGCTTACATATAAATATTAAAACATTGCATATATGGTGTGCTACTGAAAACCATTCCAACTATAATAACAGTAAAAGCAATTAAGAGAAGAGTAGCCTTGGAGCTGCATATGAGCTGCATCTAATTCAATATAAGCCTGAGAAGAGCAGGGTGAATGAGTGGTTTTCAAGAGGCATTTCAAAGATAAGGCATTTTCTGCCTGGGGGAAGGTGGGCGCTTCTCTTGCCTTTGCTTTCCTTCGTGTTTAGGCACCGGAGTCTTTAACCTCTGCACCACCCACAAGCCTAATTCTCACCTCCAGGATACAAAATACATATTTTTATCTGTTTCATTTCTCTATTGCCTAATGGCCAGACCTCTTTGCGCATGGCTCCTATGTTGCCAGTCTCCTTGCTTTCTAGCACATACCCTCAGGACTGCATGAAACAGCTGCCCTCGGTCTTCACTGAGACAGCCTTCCCCAGTCTGGTGCTCTCCAGATGTTTGGGACTTGTGGCTACCAGTATTTCTGACCATTGCTGGGTCTGATGGGACTTAAAAGCCAAAACACATGGAGAGCAGTAGGTTGGAGAAGGTTGCCATAGGTTCTGAAGATTCACAGATCTTTGTCAGGCCATTTTTTATACTGTTTTACATATTTGCTTTAGAATGCAAATGAATGGATATTTTCATACTCTGTGGGGGGGTCTTTCAGTAGGTGAAACTGATCCTCTGATAGGTGGTCCCATTTCAAATTGAAAAGGCACATAGTCATTGAAGGTTGCTACTTGAAGGTGTGTCAATGACCTACATTTTTCATGTTGTTCCCATCCTTCTAATTTTTAGTCATTACAAAGTAAAACCAGTTCAGAAATTAATGAGTTGTTATCCATTTCAAATAGATACTCAATAAGTAAATAGACCTGAGCACAATTAATACCATGCACGGTCAGTTCATACTCCCATCCAGAGGTGGGCACTTATTCATTGCTGACTAGATTTACCCCCTGATCCGTGCACGGAAGACCTTCCAGACATCTTCCACTGCTTTAAAAATCAGGAAACTGTTCCATTAGGGTCATGCAGCAACCTGCAATGTGTGCATAGAGCAGCATGCACAGATGCCTCCGATTCTTCTGAACTACTTATTGAACCAGGGCAAGTATTTTTAACTAGTGCCAGGTAATGTGGCTTCTGTATTTAGCATACTATAAATGGCTTTCTCACCACGGTACACTAAACAAATGTTCTTGGTATTTGTACAGTTTTTAAAAAGAAATTTTAAAATAAAACTTTTCTGTTTCTCTTGGTAATAGGGAAGGGAGAAAGCGTCTGTGGTAAGTTAATATTAAACCTATATTTATGCTTTATACAGAGCAATTTGCCCTGACTTTTATAAGGGACAAGAGCCTTGGAAACCATCTAACAACCAGCAAGAATTCAACAACTGGCTAAAGTCACGGGATCCCAACAATATTAACAAGTAAGAGTTTATTCTTTGTACTGTGACTATTTGAGGATTATTGGATGACTGGACACTTTAATGTGTACGTATGAATACAGGCCTTGATTAGAGGAGAAGGTACATACCAATTGTTGTTGTTGTTGTTGTTAGTCACGAAGTTGTGTCCGACCCATCATGACCCCATGGACAACACTCCTCCAGGCCTTCCTGTCCTCCACCATCCCCTGGAGTCCATCAAGCTCACACCAACCGCCTCAGTGACTCCATCCAGCCACCTCATCCTCTGCCATCCCCTTCTTCTTTTGCCATCTATTGTTCCCAGCATTAGGCTCTTCTCCAGGGAGTCCTTCCTTCTCATTAGGTGGCCAAACGATTTGAGTTTCATCTTCAGTATCTGGCCTTCTAAAGAGCAGTCAGGGTTGATCTCCTCTAGGACTGACCAGTTTGATCGCCTTGCGGTCCAAGGGACTCGCAGGAGTCTCCTCCAACACCACAATTCAAAGGCCTCAATCCTTTTGTGTTCAGCCTTCCTTATGGTCCGGCTTTCACAGCCATACATTGCAACTGGGAAAACCATTACCTTGACGATACGCACTTTTGTTGGCAGGGTGATGTCTCTGCGTTTTACTATGCTGTCTAGATTAGCCATAGCTTTCCTCCCCAGGAGCAAGCGTCTTAATTTCTTGGCTGCAGTCCCCATCTGCGGTGATCTTGGAGCCCAGGAAAATAAGATCTGTCACTACCTCCATTTCTTCCCCATCTATTTGCCAGGAAGTGAGAGGACCAGATGCCATGATCTTAGTTTTCTTAATGTTGAGTTTCAAGCCAACTTTTGCGCTCTCCTCCTTCACCCGCATCAAGAGGCTCTTTAGTTCCTCTTCACATACCAATTAGAGCTTTTTTATTTGTTGTCTGGGCAAATGAATGGTATCCACTGGCCTCAGGAGGCATCTGGCAGAAGAAAATTGAAGGCTTTAAATCCCAGTCAGGTGTGTGTGTGTGTGTGTGTGTGTGTGTTGACAAGGTTTGAAGAATGAGACAGGCTCAATTGCCATGGTAAATTATTCTGGGAGATGGATGGTCAGGATGAGTACAAAACTGTTATTTGTCCAGGACTTCTCAGTGTTGCTTAATATTAAACAGTATTGTATCCTCCTGGACCGCTCCTTCTAAAGGCTTCTAATTTGGAGTGCTTTTCAAACACTCAGTATTGCTCCTGAATGCCCCATTGACAACAACGGTGCATTTTACCAGCCTAGGCTGATGTGAAAGCTGTGCACTCACTTGAGAATGAGAAAAAGGGTTGCCATTTCTGTCGCAGTTTGATAACATCCAGATTAGACTACTCGTCAGTAATAACAGTAAGCAAAAGACAGCAACTGATTCATACTCTGTGTGTAACTCCAGTTTACTTCCATGTCACTGGCCTCCAGTTGATTTCTCAACACAGTTCCAAGTGCCACATTTGAGCCTTTACCACCATTATTACTGCAGTACTTTAAAGTCATGCAGAATCCCTGCATGCACCGGTTGCTGATTTCTCTCAGCTTTAGGGCACGTAGAGAGCTTGCAATGATGTGTATGTGGCACTAGGTAGGGGAGTTGGTGTAGCCGAGCGGAAGACTAACCCGGTTGCACAGATCAGTGAGAGGAGACCTAAGGAGAGCCGTTATCAGGAAGTTACTAGAGAGAGGAAGCCTAGAGAGAACAGCTACCAGGAAGTGACCGTAGAGAAAAAGTACAGAGAGATCAGCTGATTACTCGTGGCAGATACGGGCCACCAAAGACGTAGAATGAGAGTTAGGAGTACGTTTCTTAAATAAAGAATTCTTAAGTGGCTCCAAACACCGTTTGCAACACGATGGCAGCCGCTTAGAAATAGAACCGGAGAAAGAGATTCAGAGTGCTGCCCGGTTTTTGCTTTGAGTAAGAAAAGCGAGGGATAAAACTGTGATCCCACCCTGTTGGAAAAGGGGTGAGAAGTGTGCAGGTCTCTTGGCTTGGGCTGTACCCTGAGGGAGGTATTCGAGATGTTAAATGAACACTGTATACTTAGTTGCAGTATCAAGGATTCTAGCAGCAGCTTGCAGTTCTGGAGAGCAAGTCAGCCGAGACAGGATTGTATGTGCCACCGAAGAGCGGCAGCTCTGCCAGCGACTGTTGCCAACAGCAGATGTAATATTGAACGCAATGGTCGAAGCAGCAGATCTTTCTAACAAGAATAGCAGCAGGTGCTGACAGTCGGAGCATCATTATGAGTAGGGCAGGAAGCCTAGTGAATGGGCAACCAGAATAGAATAGTGTGGGAAAGAACAATAAATGAGGAAGGAAAAACGCCCGACCCGTGGATGTTGTCTTTGCATCCTTTTTCAGCCCTGCTGCCTCTGTCGTTGTCGTTGTCATTGCCAGGGTGGTGTAGTGGTTAAGAGTGCAGGACTGGGACTCAGGTGGTCTGGGTTCTAGTCTCCACTCGGCCATGGGGCCAACTGGGTGACTTTGGACCAGTCACCAACCCTCCTCCCAACCTACCTCACAGGGTTGTTGGGGGATATGATTAAGAGCAGCAGGAGAATGATGTAAGGCACTTTGTTTTCATAAGAAAAAAGCAGGGTATAAATCTAAAATAAATGTGTATTGTTGTTTTATTATGTTTTTATTTGGCTTGCTTCTATATTAAACCACCTTGCAGGTCCTTTTGGGATGAAAATGTAAACTAAATAAAAGATGCACCAGCATGGTGTAATGGTTAAAATACTGTACCCAGGTTCAAATTTTGGTTCAGCAGTTACATAACTCTCAACTTCTAAAATTGTCAACTATATCTTATTAAATGTGGGCCATGTATCTATACTTTTCCTTTTAAGAGATGCACCTGCCAGCTTTACCACTAATTGGGAATTTCCGGTAACTGCTTCGCCTCTGTGAATACTACTAACCTGTCCATGTTCCCACTCTTGTATTTTCACGCCAGTCTATGAGTTCCCCTCTGGATGAGTGGTTTCTTCGCTCACATATATTTTCTGTTATAGGGAAGCAGATGTTGTCTTGGCATATCTGAAGCAACAATGTAATGCAGAGAAGATAGGTGTCATTGGATTTTGTTGGGGTGGAGCTGCTGTACATCACCTGATGTTGCATTATTCTGAATTTAGGGCAGGCGTGTCAATCTGTGGTACGTATTGAATCCAACAGGGTCTATGTAAACTGACTCATCTGCATGCATTACAAATGGAAGGAAGGCAATACTTCTAGTCCAGAACATGTTTTTCTATGTATGAGGAAGCAGCCATTGAGGTGTAAAACTGTCTCACTCTCATGGACCAGCTGTTCAAAGAATATATTGTGTTCCTTGTATTTTTCCATTGCGCCAAAGTAGTTCACATTCAACACATCATGTAATCATAACCCGAAGGAATTCTATCTAGCATGGCCTTGGTCTTTGTTCTAAGTTTTGTCTTGGCCAGCACTGACATACACACTCACATAGACACCTTCCAGAGACGATGTACAATTATACTGACGCACAGCTTGCAGCACACACAGAAAACGAGCCTTCAGGGTCATGGGTGCAGGAGACTCTTCTCTTCACAAAGTCACTTTGCCCTTGTAGAGGGTGACCAAAGCAGTAAGAGAGGGGGCAAAGCTGGTGCATTTCTACTCCTCCTGTGCTTACTGTCATTGGTTTCTGAATGCCCGCATAAGCCATCCCCCTCCTGAATGGACCCTCTTCTCAGCAGACCAGCAATAGAGCTTTAACAGAGAAGACAGCTCATATGGTTGGACTGCCTCCCGGCAGTATCCAAGAGGTCACAGTTCTGATTTTGGGTTTGGCATGAAGCAGTGAAGTGTCCTCAGAAGCTGATTTCTTGCAGCTCATCTGGTGTGGCTCCACAACTCATCTCTGTGTCACCACCAAGGGTTGAAGACTAGGTGATTCTTGATGGTCTGCTATTCCAAGACTCCTCCTATATCCTTGTGGTTCTATGTTTGAAAAGCCCTTTCCACTCAAACAGCAAACCTCCTCGCCATTTCATAAATTGATCTTTAAGTTCCCCATTGTCAAAAATGGCCATCTGGCACTGCAGATTATCATTTGAGAGAAAGACATTTAAAACCTCCCTAGGGCTTACAGAGTTTGTTTCTTGGTTTTTTGGATCCTAGACTCCATCTCTAAAGCTTGTGAAGTGACATACCCCTAAATAATCAGTCAAAGGTTGCACAGCTGTCTGATGCAGGGTGTTCAAAGACAGGCTGGACATGCACATGGTGGGCATGTCATGAGCGGAGCCGGCTGGTGCCGGAGGTCAGACTAGATGGCCCAGGAGGCCCCTTCTGACTCGCTCTGTTTCTATGTTTCTATTATTTCACTACTTTTAAGAGAAAAACAACTGTGGTATGTCTCATGAAGGACAGCCTGAGGATGGGTTGCTGCATAATCCTGTAAACTGCTGATTAACGCGGCTTTGCATAACCTTTAATAATGGAGGGATTCATTTTAAACCAGGTCAAAATATTTCATGGTGCTCCTGACCTAGAATTTGTGAGTCAAATTTACTGACATCAAGATGTCTTTTAAAACCTTTTGACTCTTCATTCTTTATCAGTATAAAATTTACTTGAAGCAGAAAAATGACATATCTGTGTAACTTTCCCAGTTTTGAACCCTGGCACAATAAAATGCGTAATCAGATTTCTGTGTTGCCAGATGTATTAATATCATTCAACAGAAGTATTATGCTTGATTTCAATCTTCTTGTTTTTGTTGAATGTATTCTAGGAGTTATCATTTTAATGGAGGATAATTACAGCTTGAAGAAACCAACATTTTACATTTTTGCAGAGAAAGATGACATCATTCCTCTTTCCCAAGTAAGCTGTTTGTTTCAAAAAGCAGATGTTATGAGTTGGTCAAAATGACCTCTCAAGAATTCCATTTCCCCATCACTCCAAGCTTGAGAGTGAGTGGCTGTAAAAAGAGGTTGCTAGAATGGATCAACCCAGTTGGTAATTTTAGCCCGGCAGATTCCCTGTCATTATGAATATTAGGTGAGTGCAGGCACTTGTCCACAGAGATGGCCATTGATTGCAGGTAGATGATATTTTTGAGCCCAAGGACAAAATTCGAATTTGGGAAGGTTCCTGAGATCATATGCATGAAGTAATAAACAAAGGGAGGGCTAATAAATGGGCAGAACGAAAGGGAGAGCATAATTTGAGAGGGGGGGGAAATGGTCTTCTGTTTAAAATCTGGGGAGAGCTAATATCCTGGAAGACAGAAACAAAATTCAAGGTGATCTTTATAGGCTGGGCTGCTGGGCTGAAAGCAACAGACTGAAATTCAATAGGGACAAATGAAAAGTTCTACACATAGGAAAAGGGAACAAAATGCACAGTTACAGGATGGGAGGTAACAATGCTGCAAGCGAGAAGGCTCTTGGAATCGTTGTAGATTAGAAACTGAATACGAGTCAGCAATATGATGCGGCTGAAAAAAGATGAATGCTATTTTTGGGCTTCTTCAGTAGAAGTGTACCCTCCGAATCACATGAGGTATTGGTGCTCCTCGATTCAGCACTAATAAAGCCCCATCTTGGGTCTTGGGTCCAGGTCTGGGCTCCACAGTTTAAGGAAGATGCAGACAAACTGGAAAAGGGTCAGAGGAGGGCAGCAGAAATGATCAGGGGACTGGGAACAAAGCCCTATGAGGAAAGCTTGAAAGACCTGTGCATGTGTAGCCTTAAGAAGAGAAGACTGAGGGGAGATGTAGTAGCATTGTTCAAATACTTGAAAGGCTGTCACACCAAGGAGGGCCAGAGTCTCTTCCCAATCATGCCGGAGTGTAGGATGCAGATTAACGGGTTCCAGTTACGGGAAGCCAGGCACTGGCTGACTGGCAGGATGAATGATGTGGCAGTGGAACCCATGACCTAGCGAGGTCCTTGGCTCTCCCACACCGGAGGAATTCAGGAGGCAGCTGGACAGCCACCTGAGAGGGATAGTTTAACTTGGGGCACTGCACTGAGCAGGGGGTTGGATTCAATAGCCTTATGGGCCCCTCCATCTCTACTGGGTCATGACCTTTATTCCCCTGCAGTGGAGGGCAGGACATGTTCTAATGGAGCAAAGTTCAGGGAACCAAGATTTAGGGTGGATGCCAGGAAGTACTTCCTGACGGTTAGGACCCCAAGGGTATGGAATGGGCTTCCACGGGAGGTGGATGAAGCCGCATCAGTAAGGGTGTTCAAGGATAGGCTGGATGTGCACATGGTGGGCATGTCATGAGTGGAACTGGCTGGAGCCGGGGGCCAGATTAGATGGCCCAGGAGACCCCTTCTGACTCACTCTGTTTCTATGTTTCTACTATTCTATGATCTAAACTACATTAACAGTTAGATTCTACTGACTATGACCTCCACCCCTACAAACCAGGCTGAAATAAACAAGGTGGGACAGCCATGGTTTTATTGGTATAACTCAATTTTCAAGATTTTAATTCTGTATTTGCTCCTTTCTCCCTGTTCTTGGATGCACATCTTAATGTGGCAACTGTTTGACAGTATCAGAGAAGCTGAGAGCAATCTCACCAAGAGGCCAGACTCATTCTATTCACCATTGAGAATTTTGTTCGACATAAAGGAGCATATAAATATTGCAAAAAAATAACCCATCTTACGATCATTTTGACGTATTTTCTCATTATGAATATCAAACCTCAGACCCGCGTTAAAACTTTGTTCTCTAACCTGTTGGGCTGGTTCACATGTTAATAGCAGCAAATTGTGGGTGGCTGGGCCACAGGTTGCCCCAGGATGTGCTCAGCCCGTGCCCCTCTATTTGAATATGCAGATCCAATTGGCCTAATTGAAGAGTCCTCTGACATGCAACGGAGCCATTACAGGGCTGCCTGCATGCAGGAGCCACTCATCTGTTAAACGCCACTGTTGCAGGAATACAGGCATGCTGCCTTTACCACGTCTGTATCTCCTATTTTGCCCTGCAACCCAGAGTTGGCTGCTTTGTTAATTACATGACATGTGAACTGGTGGCTTGTTGTTGGATTAGCCACCTCAGCAAACCAGTGGGTGAAGTTCTCAGATCCAGGTGTAAAAGTTACAAAATTGTTGATGCATGCTAAAGCAAAAGAGGCATGCCCACTCCTGCTTTTAAACAGATGGGCTCTCATTACATGCAGACCAGATCTGTGGGTTAATCATGGGTTAAGCAACCCATAGTTAACCTAACAACTAATTGTAGGTTAACTTTGGACTCATTTAACCTATGATTAACCCATGGTTTCTGGGTTCACTCATCATGGTGCAACCTCCAGCCAGTCTGACTGGAGGATACATACGCAGAACGGGAGCAGCACACAGCTCTTGCGAGTTAATCCAGTTGATCCTAGGTTTCAAACGGATGCAAAAAATGGGCTGTGAATCGAAGCACAGTAGTCATGAAAAAGATGCATCTTTCCTCAGTCCTGTGAAAAATTGTTTGATGCCTGACCATTCAGGAGAAGGTAGAAGGTAGGGAAATGGTCCCTGTGAGGCAGGGCAGTTTAATTCTCCATACTGCAGTACAATCTGTGTTTAACTATTTGGACTGGAAATGGTATAGAAAGCTACAGCCTGACAGAAATAAGATTTCATGACCTCTTATAACATAGGATCTGCGTATGGACTGACAGGTCATGCAGCTCTAGCAACTTCAAAGTATTATCATTTATTTCATTTCTGTAGTGCCCAAGATCCAAAGCTCTCTACTGAATTCATGTGAGGCATTTTCTGTTACAGGTTGCAGAGCTGGAAGAGAAGCTGAAACAGCAAAGCAAAGCTGATTTTGAAGTGAAAATTTATCCTGGACAAACCCACGGTTTTGTGCATCGCAAAAAAGAAGACATTAACCCTGAAGATAAACCTTACATTGAAGAAGCTCGGAAGGACATGCTGAGTTGGCTCAGCCGATACGTCTAACATGCCACATAAGCTATCAGAATGTCAGTTCACCACAGAAATGTTACAAGTAAGGACATGAGAGCATAAGCAAAGCCCGGCTGGATCCGACCAAGGCCCATCTAGTCCAGCAGTCCATACACACAGCAGCCAACCAGCTGCCCTCAGGATCCCGCAAGCAGGATGACGGCAAGACCTCCTCCTGCCCAAGCTCCTCAGCAAAGGGTAACACTGAGCCTATCTACCACTGCAAGCCATTTTCCCATTGCATGTGCCCAGACACACAAAACACACCCGCCGTCAGGCTTTCATTCATGCAAAAGCGTACAGACACAGACAGATGCAGCTGCTGATAAAAGCAACCTCCCTGGCTAGCTCAAATCAGGCTGTGTAGGAATTCTGCATTAGTATCTGAGAGACATTTAGGATGCACGAGTGGCTGTGGGTGGGATCGTGTGGGAGAAATACAGTGACAAGTGCTGATGACAAAGGCAAGGGCGCTGGCAGCCAGTGTGGGATACTGGTCGGAATGTTGGACTGGGACTCTGGAGAACTGGTTCTAGTCTCCGCTTAGCCAAGCAGCTCACTGGATGATCTTGCAACAGCCATTAGTATAACCTTCTGTGCAGGGCTATTGTGAGGATGGAAGGAGAAATATTATGTAAGCCGCTCTGGGTTGCTGGGGATATACATGTAGTAATACATATTAAAAACAAGCCTCCTCTGGAAAACGTGGTGAAAGTCATAAAGCATCATGTGATCTGCTCTGGCCTACAAGTGAAAGGTGAGTTTCTTGGCTGGTCACCCTTAGAACCTGTTATTTGGCCAATATTGGGAGGTGGGGCCCTTGTATTTAGTGTTAATTTCTCTGTGGTGTGGTGACATTTTGATACCTTGTACCTTTCAGGCTGCCGGTTCAAATTATACAAGGGGCTTAAAAAGGGGACTACAAAAGATAAATATAATGTAAGCATTACAAAATCAAAATAAGAAGAGTTTAATAAGCAGACAGACCATTCGGGAAGACTATGAAATGGTTCTGTAATTTATGGCTTATAGCTCTTAAGTGTTTCATGGGTTGTTAGGAGGAAGGCACAAGCTGCAAGATAAGGAAATAACTTTGCTTATCAATGTTCCATGCCTCCTCCTTTATTAAATAAAGTTTTTAATGATAGCATGCATCTTCATTCGATAACTAAGGGGATTTATATTATTTGTATTGAGGCAAATTCAGGTTTAAGAACTGTTACATTCCTATTGCTTGCTGGTTCACATACTTGCTCTCTGAAGAGCCACAGCTATGGGGCAGTACAGAAATGAAATAAAGAGCATAATTTTGGGGAAATCCTTCAAAACCTATGCTGGATAGTTTTTGTATAATTTAACAGGCATGTAAACTGGAGAATCTGAGAGAGAGCCTTTCTTGTTTTCTATCTGTATATGCCTCTGACGGAACAGTGGAAGGATTAGCCATTGCCAAACCTGTATTTTGTCTCCTAATCTCACCTTCCTCAGAGTCCTACTTTCCTATCAGGACTTGGTTACACCAGTGGAAAAAATAACCTTTATTCTATGTTGGCAACATACAGGTATGTGAGGGGGTGTCACATGGAGATGGGGAGAGGCCTGTTCTCCCCTGCAGAGGAAGGCAGGACGCGCTCCAATGGAGCAAAGCTCAGGGAGCCAAGGTTCAATTTGGATGCCAGGAAGCACTTCCTGACAGTTAGGACCCCGAGGGCGTGGAATGGGCTTCCACGGGAGGTCGTTGAGGCCCCATCGGTGAGGATGTTCAAAGATAGGCTGGACATGCACATGGTGGGCATGTCATGAGCGGAGCCGGCTGGTGCCGGAGGTCAGACTAGATGGCCCAGGAGGCCCCTTCTGACTCGCTCTGTTTCTATGTTTCTATGTTTCTCTCATAGTCCTTGCCGCCTAATTGCCCATTTAGTCCTGAGCAGCAGCTCCTACCTCATCCTCAGTATCATGATATGGGGGTGCTGATCACAATGGGAGAGAAGATAAACAATACCCCTGCGCTAAGCAGCCTTGTTGCGGCTGTGCGAAGCAGAACCTGCCACAGGCTATCCCAGCTGTGTGAGGGCTAAATGCTGTGAGGAGGTCTGCGTGGATCGAGCATACTGGTGGGGGGAAAAGTATTGGAAGTTCATTTGTTTCAAGCAATCCTGGTGGGGGAGAATGGCATCTGGGAGAAATGGAAGTTCAGAGGATGGGTTGAAGGAACTAGAGAACATCCTTACTGCCTCTTGCTAACCTAGCTCTACAGCTCTTAAGGGATGCTACTCGGTGACCTCAGCAGCCAGGTTATAAGGACTTAGTGGCTGATGCCATGTAGATGACAATGTTCACCCACCTAAGTCAGCACAGGTCAAGGCCTGACACCAGGCAACTTGTGACCATATGAACCCAGCTTATCAGTATCCGGAGGTTTCAGAACCTTATCAAATTAAGGTGCAACCCTATACATGCATAGGTGGGTAAAAGTCCTACATCTCCAGCATTCTGCAGCCAGCATATTGAGAGAGGTGCGATTTGTTTCTGTCAAAACATGCATGGAATTACACCCTCTGCTGGTCAGGTTCTGAGGATGAAACCAGCCTTGTTTTTAAGCACCTTCCAGCTCGTCATGGATCACAAAAACTGCATGCTTGTGAATGCTGAACTGCTGAAGGAAGAATAAAGGATTCTGGCCCTTCTCTTAGCATGGAAAAATGCTCGAGGAGGAAATGCAGCCGACTTGTAAAGGAGGAATAGCAATTCTTGTCCTTCCTTTGCCATCTTCAAAGAGGATAGTAAAAATGGTGCCGTTTTTGTGGGCATCGTTACAAGGCTGTGCTTGCACCACGTAAATCGTTATGACTGCGTAAACCCAGTTCAGCTGGACTCATTCCCTGAGGACACCACGAAAACCTTTATGAGCTTTCCAGTTGTGCAGATCAGAGCTCAGGGACTGACAACTTGGAAAGTGTTACAGTTTTGCAAGCCTGCTTAAATGAGATGTTAGCAGGTGCTACCTTGTAAAGCCTTAGGACTTTCTCAACCCAGTTTACAGTTCATGCTGAAAGCTGGAAATCATTATCTCACCAGCTTTGATGAACTGACCCAATACCATGCAAATCGTTGTTGTTGTTAGTTGCGAAGTCGTGTCTGACCCATTGCGACCCCATGGACAACATTCCTCCAGGCCCTCCTGTCCTCCACCATCCCCCAGAGTCCACTCAAGCTCACACCAACCGCCTCTGTGACTCCATCCAGCCACCTCATCCTCTGCCGTCCCCTTCTTCTTTTGCCATCTCTTGTTCCCAGCATCAGGCTCTTCTCCAGGGAGTCCTTCCTTCTCATTAGGTGGCCAAAGTATTTGCGTTTCATCTTCAGGATCTGGCCTTCTAAAGAGCAGTCAGGGTTGATCTCCTCTAGGACTGACCGGTTTGATTGCCTTGTGGTCCAAGGGACTCGCAGGAGTCTCCTCCAGCACCACAACTCAAAGGCCTCAATCCTTTTGCGCTCGGCCTTCCTTATGGTCCAGCTTTCATTACCAACTCAGTTTACCATGGTGCATGGAATGGCAACTTGAAAAGCATCAACACCTCATTACCCATAGCTTCCTTAGCGGTAGTCTTGATCCAAGGTCTTATTTGCAATGTGGGGTTTCATAGACTTTCTTACCAAAACTTGGTTTTCCTTTTAAGAACAATTCCTTATTTTCTCCACATTGGGCACGATTTATCCAGCATTTATTTTTGTGCTGCAGGCAGTGATCTTCTGGATTTGAAACATTTTGGTGACTTGATAGGTCTTGACATCTTCGTTGTTGCCATGGAAATGGAAAGAAATTCAAACTTGTAAGGAATTACCATCTAAAGAGATGATCAGGAAGAAGAGCAATTGGCAGATAGCACTTTTTCAAAGGGTAGAGCAGAGATGGAAAAATAACAAATTCCACAGCTCTTTCAAAAAAGAAGTAAATATTAGCCAATGAAAGAGAATGAAAAAAACACAAGTGAATCTATTAGTTGGACTAAGATGGTGACTTGCTAATATAACCGTCAATTTGAGTTGTACTTTTGAATGAAATCTCCTTACTTGTCTTTTTATGGACCTGACTGCAATTTGCTTCCGTAGTTGAACGTATTTTATATTAATTCTAGAATTCTGAGCATACAGAATCATAGAATAGTAGAGCTGGAAGGATGAGAAGGAAAAGTGGGACCAACCCCCTGCTATTGCAGAAGACTGAGTTACACCATCCCACAAAGCTTGTCACTACTTCAGCAACATGAGGCTTCCCTTGTGGTAACTTTACATTCCATGGGAACAAGTGCTTTCTGCTACATGGTACAATTAGATTCACTCACCTGGCTCCTTTCCAAATCTATTAATGAGAAAAAGACAGGTTGCTTACCTGCACCTTTAAGTTTTGTGCATTCACACAGACAGGTACACAGCCTGTATGTACGAATCCGCAAATGATCCAAGTGGATTTTTGAATCAATATCGTTACTGACATTGACCTGAGCATGCTGGGTGGGTATGAACATACAAAACTACTTGAAGAACTACAGGTACAGGGAAGCAACCTGTCTTTCTTGTGACTCACACAGATAGGTGAGTAGCAAAATGGGTTTCCAGCAGCAGTTCATCCTCTGATTGTAACACCACAGAGAACAGAGTGGTCCACTATGGCTTGAGCCGAAAAAAGTCACTCTGGTTTGCCCAACACATCTGTAATGGCTGAGGAAAGCCAATGGTTCCACCTGTGCAGAGCCCAGACACTACCTCCTCAAGGTTTTGCTCCACAAAATTGCCTGCAGCCTGCTTGAGACTTCGCCTCTCCCATTCTGCAAGGGCTAGACAGTGAGCACAGCTCTTCACTTCGTACCCTTTCCTAGGCTGAAAAAACACAAGGGGTGTAAGGACTGGGCCCACTTCGCTCAGAGTACAGCATTGCAAGAAAGAAAGTTCAGCCTCAGAAGGTGAACTATTGGAAAGCAAGGAGGGTGTGGGGGAAAGGGTATGAGTTAATCGACCCCGAGATCCATCATCAAGCCAAATGAGCCAACCAAATTAACAGGTGTTCCCATTGGCTAGTCCTCAAGCAGCATGAGCCTCTTTGGTGGTGGAGCCAGGCCTTTTGGCAAATGAAAGCTGGAAGGAATCTTATATTGCATTTTGCATAGCATTTATACCCTACCGTTCTTCCTTCAGCAAGGAACCCAAGGCATCTTGTTCTGGAATCAACTTCTGACATGTGCAGAAGCTTCTCCCTTAAACCAGGATTGTTACTTTGATTTACTTCACTTGTTAACAATTTCTATATTACTTGGTTTAGCAGAAGCCAGTTTAGCTCAAATGAAGGCTGTGCTTTTAGAAGGATCTCAACTTGATCTGCTGGAAGAGGGACATGCCCTTGGTAAGGGGCTTCTCTACAGGAGGAATTCATTGTGCCCTCACGATCCCCTACAGAGGTTTATGGGGCCTTTTCATGGCATCCCACTTCAGGCCTTTCCCATGTTTTCCAGCTATTTGCATTGTTTTTCAGAGCAAGTTAAGTCAGCTACAAATACTTAAATTGAAACAAAAGCTGGTGAACAGTCCCCAAAGTCCCACTATTCTTCAGCTATATCATTGCTGTTTAATACAGAAATGCAAACCCCAAGACTCGATTCCTGAGCTCCCTTGTAAAGGACACATTTCTCTGCTCAAATTTTTAATACAGCAAGTTAAAAAGAGCCAATAATGGATACATCTATAATCATGTATTTCTTCCAGATTCTGGGGAAAACAACTGATGTGCTTTTCCAGTCTTGTCAAAGAAGTGTGTCTTTCATTGCTTTTCTACAGGTCTGAGCACTGGCTTTAACATTATCAAGGTTTTTCTGCCCTGTGAAAAACGGTGGGACTGACTGCAGGCAGAACTATGTCAGACAAGCAACAAGGGGCTGAGACAACCTGAATCATCATTCCATCCTCCCCATCTGGATTTGGGCTGGAAAGACGAAGGCACAAAACAATCTGTTACCTTGCGACAAGATGATTGCTAAACATGCGGCACATCAGCCAAAGTTCCCAACTTTATGCAAAAGTTTTAATTTTAGTCTTAGACAGGCAGTTTTAAAAAATCAGTGAATACGTGTGCACACACATACGTATGTCCATATGTATATTCCAGATAGAAGTTATAGAAAAATCAGTCTTCCACATACTTCATCCACAAGTACATTATGAGAAATGACTTATTTGTCTCCATAGCAATTTTGAAAACTTTAGGTTAGAGAAACTGATGCACGCAGAGCAGTGAGTAATCTGAGCCATTCTGAATGCATGTAGCTATTATTAAGCCTCGGTCTGAAAAGCCATCTGTTTATGCAAACAATGAACAATTGTCTTGCTCATAACTGGGGATAAGAACAGTTTGTAAAACATATTCTAAGACCCAGAGAAAATTCTTTAGGTTAGAGAGAGAGAGAGAGAGAGAGAGGGAGGGAGGGAGGGAGGGAGGGAGAGGGAGAGGGAGAGAGAGCGCCCAGTCAAAAGTGAGAATTCTTTACCAAGAAAACTTGATTTGAAAGCAGTAACTTGCAAGTTCAGCTCCTTACAAAGGCCAGATATTGAAAAACTAGTAAAGAGAAATGCACTTTGACCACTTTTCCCATTCCAGGAATAGCTTGCAAGGACTTAGCAATGACTAGGTAATTTTATCTATTATTCTCCTAATTAACTTTGTTTCATTACCTACTTTTTTTTTTACAGACAGTAAGATTTTCTTTTATGTGCTTAGCTACACATGAGAAAAGTGGTGTCCATCAAGACCGGAGCAGTTAAATCAGTAAACATGTATTTATGAAACATCGCCTCCAGAAGTCATAGTCATTTGATCAAGAATTATGGTTCTACCTGATAACATAATCCAACCTAGTTGATTCCCCATTTCAATAGCCATGTTAACTACCCTCCTTTTACCTAAGACTTATCTCTCCCCCATCTCTGATCACAAAAACTTCTATGCTTTCCAATTCCCATCTTTTATTCCCTCGCCTCTCATAGTCTCTCACCCTAATTCCACCACCATTCCATCTCCCTTTCCTGTCAGTCATTCCTCTACCTATTTTTATTTATTTATGCATCTGTCTTAATGGTGGTGTGCCCTTTTCCAGGCTTCTTCCTGTCCATAGTAATGTGCATGTATAATATATACATGTGCAAAGGGGAAGAAAGACTTAAATATATCAGGAGAGCTGAAGAAGAAAAGGAAATTGTGTGAGTCAGACCCTGTACCAATTACTGGCTATTTTCCAGCCAGCTAACAATTGTAGCAATACAAATGAAGAGTCTAGAAGATGACATTTTGAGAAACAGGTGAAAGAAATTGTCCAATTTGAAGATGATCAAAGAACAAGTACAGGGGAAGCAGGGAACGATGGCTGAAAGATCAGAGACAAATACCCTGTCTCAGAACTGGATTCCAAGGATTAATTGCACTGCAAAAGGTCGTTTGCTCCTCAGGTCAGCAAACTAGCTTAATTTGGGAGCTTTAAAATGAATCTGAAAGTATCACCTAATGTGCCAAGCAAGGAAAATTATGTGTATGTAACAGAAGCAAATGATGGATTAATTAATTTGCTTAGGTTAAATGTCCCTGCAGTTTCAAATACAAAATTTCAGTCAGCCCAGTGAAGGTTGTTTTGTGGATCTGGATACGAAGTGTTGACCAAGGTTTTAAAAAACTACAATTAACCTAGGATTAGCTTTCAGCTCTCCGATTATAATCCAGAATCATCCAGAATCCCCAAGTCACAAACTAGCCTCCAGCTGGGCCACTTGGAGGTCACATATTCAAAATGGTGTTGACAATTAACCCATGATTTGCTCCCATTACCCACAACCAGACACTGGCTGATGGCCATGCAGTCTCCTTAGAGGAGGTCTGACTCCTGCATGAACATCCTTCATCTCTCTCTGCACCCTTCAAGTCATCTAGGAAGAAGGGGCAAGGAGATAGGTTTATATCTGATAGGTTCAGATAGGTCTGAAGGACAAGGTCCGCAGCCTGGGAGTGCTCCTCGATCCAGAGCTTTTGCTAGAAGCTCAAGTAACAGAGGTGGCGAGGAGAGCTTTCTTTCAGCTTCGGCTGATTCACCAGCTGCGTCCCTACCTGGAGAATGACTGCCTGGCGACAGTGACTCACACATTGGTAACTTCCCGACTAGACTTCTGTAATGCGCTCTACGTGGGGCTGCCCTTGAAGACGGTCCAGATACTTCAATTGGTACAAAATAGAGCTGCCAGGCTGCTGACGGGGACTGGGCATTGTTCTCATATAACCCCAGTCCTCTGTCAGCTCCACTGGCTCCCCATTGAAGTCCGGGTCCAATTCAAGGTGTTGGTTATCACCTATAAAGCCCTTAATGGCTTGGGTCCTGGTTACCTAAAGGAGCACTTACGTCCATATATGCCTTCCCGCCCCTTGAGATTGGCAACAGATGCCCTTCTCCGGGAGCCCTCCATGAATGAGATTAGGAGGGTGGGTACCCGGAGGAGGGCTTTCTCTGCGGTGGCGCCCAAACTATGGAATGCGCTCCCCAGAGAGGTCCACCTGGCGCCGTCAATACACTTCTAACACCATGATGGAACAGGAAACAATATCTGTGACTTCCACATAGAGTAGGAATCAGGTAAACTGGTATGGTATGGTATGGTATGGTATGGATGTGTGGCTAGATATGTCCTGTGTGATAGAAGAAGAAATTAGGAAAGCCACTCAAGTTCTCATTTAGGTTCAAAAGGCAGTTGGGCAGAAAGAGTTTCATTGGCTGCCAGTTTCCGTGTTCAACTCAAAGAGCTAGTTTTGATGCTTAAATCCCTAGAGTCTCAGATCAGCAAATTCTCATTATAAAAAGTATGAGTGTAATCACAAGCACTAATCAATACACATGATTAAGAAGAGAAAGAGATAATCCAAAATACCCAGAGCAAAAGACTTTAAAAAGATCCAAATATGTTTTCACCAAAAATTGTATGGTCACAAGGATGATTTGAACAATTGTACAGTAAACTTTTTAACCTAATGTACATTCCACTAAAATGAAGCTTATAACAGCCATTCCTGCTCCTTTCTTTGCCTATTAAAGAATACTTTCAAGAAATATTCTAATACAGCTGAGTATATGATGTTTTCCTATGCAGTACTAGCACGCGTGTTTTTATGCGCAAGTTTCATCAATTATATATGTTGTTGTTGGGTGCCCTCAAGTCATCTCTGATTCATGGCAACCTTGTAAATAAATGAATGTCCTTCTCTTGACTGTCCTCCTCAGCTTTTTTAAACTCAAGACTCCGTCTTTCTTTATGGAAACAATCTATATTATAGTTGGACTTTCTCTTCTTATTCTACCCTTCACTCTACCTTTTCCAGTGAATCTTGCCTTCTCATGATGTGCCCAAAGTACAACAACTTCAGTTTTGTCATCTTTGCTTCCAGGGAAAGTTCTGGCTTGATTTGATCTAGAATCTAGAAAGTGTTCACCTTTCTTTCGGCCCAGGTTATTTGCAAGGCTTTCCTCCAGCACGATGTTTCAAATGTATTTTTTTCCTGTTCGCTTTCTTCTTTTACTTTCATGCCCATACATAATGATTGGGAATACAATATTGTGGATGATCTTGGCCTTTAACTTCAGTATACATAATAGATGCAATGTTTGCAATACCTTTTCCTTTACAAGCTTTTCTTTTGAAAAACAGAAAACATCAGGATCATTTGATTAAGATTTCATTAACATTTTCTTTGTTAAAGTTTTGGACTTTCCCTCGTCTTTCCTATTCAGTTCTCAGCTGTATCTCCCCAAGACCTAGTTCATTCCCTGAGAAACTTGGGGAGGAGGGGTTGTTTCAGAAAGCTTATGATGATGCATGATGATAATGGTTAAGATTGTATCTTATTTTGTGGATTTGGGCTGCTTCGTTGGACTTCGTTGCCACCAGATGCCCAGCTAAATTAAAATGAAAAATTACAATCAATTCATAGAGGAGAAATAGGAAGATACTTAAGTAATTAAGATATAAAAGATGGCAGACAGCATCAGATCAGTTGAATCAGGTGCTTCAACAAAGGGGATGACCAAGCCTTTGTTGGGCTGATACCGTGCAAGTCAATCATTATGACCTCATCAAGAGGGCTGAGCTGTGAATTTCCCTAGTGGTGATCTCACATTTGTAATGACACAGTCCTGAACAGCACCCAGAGCTGTGACTAGTAATATTTAAATGCCCAGTTCTGAATTATCCTCCTTCCTCTCCACTCAGAGGGTCATTTACCAAGCATTTATCTCTGGGGTGCAAATCATGTTCTTCCAAGTCGTGAAACATTTCAGTGACTCGACTGAACTTGACATCCTCATAATGGTCACAGAAACTGAAAGAAAATTACTAAGAAATCCACATGAGTAAGCAATTAGATTGTACAGACGGGGTAATTGGGAAGAAAAGCAACCAAATTTTATTATTTATCAATTTCCCATGGCTTTAAGTAGAGGCTGAAAGAAGCAGATCACACAGAGCTCCCAAAAATGCTTTTGTAAAAGAAAGTTACAGTTACAATAATTATTGGGAATGAAACAACTGACGCTGTCCTGTTGGTGGGACTGAGATGGTGTCATTAGATTCAGTATTGGTTTGAGAGGGTATCTCTGAAAGGGCTTTGATTGAGTTAGATGTGGATTGTTTCACTGGGTGGGATTTTAAAACCAATCATGAGCTGATTCAGTTAAAAATATATAAAGATAATGATGGAAAGATGTTGGCTTGGAACCTAACTCAGTTTCAGTGAATGGAAAAGGCTCTTGTATTCAATGTGTTGCTACCACATCAACGCTATATTCTGCAAGAATGTTAATATGCTTTCTATGTATTCATTTTTTAGGGCTGTCTATTGCCTAGTCTCTTTCTGTGTTCTCCTGGCAATTATGATATGTGTGGTCTCTTATTTCTGCCTCCTTTCCTGTGTCTGCAGTCACAGAAAAATTCCCATTTATTCAAGTGAAATGTACAAGTCCACCTTCTTTAGGTTAACCAGAACAACCGGCTGTTTCTTAGGAACAGCTTGGAATCCCTATCTTGTCTAAACCAGATTTCTATTCAAACCTGGCCAAATTAAAAAGAAACATATTCCCTTCTGTTTGCAGACAGAACAGCAACAAAGCATGTTTTAAATCCTGACTTAAAGATAGTTTCTTTAAAGCAGGAGTGCACAACCTGCGGCCCTAGAGTCTTGTGTAGGTTTCTTAAATTTTGAAAGCCCTCTGCATGGGTTTGCACTGCTGGCAAGAGCTATCTGCCCTTTCTCTAATAGCTTGCTGCTTGGGAAAGAAGAGGCAGGGGATGATTCTCTTGCTTCTGGCTCTGGCTCTGCCCACCTGACAAGTTTTGCCTCATCCACCATGGAATATGATCTGTCAACAAAGGGAATCCACCCTAGTGCCATTTTAGGGAATGTACAACCTGGCTTGATCCGTGTTTCCTCACAAGAACATGCAATGAATGTTTCATTGCATTCGGTCATCCTAGCCACACATAAATGCACAGAAGACTGCGGCCTCATGAAAGATATCAATATAGAAGCTAAACAGCACTGGGGAAAGACAATGCCTGGTGGCACCCATAGCCAGAAGGAGGAAGAACCCTTCCCCAACACCACTCTCTAAATCCAATCCAGTACATAGGAATGGAACTGCTGACATAACAGTGTTCCCGATACTCATCCCAGGGATCTGGTCCAGGAGAATAGCATGGTTGATTCCCTAGAGAGATCAAGCAAGAGAAGGAAAGTTAGAATCTTATCTTTGTCTGGATAAAGGTGATCAAGAGAGACCGAGTCCCCAAAACCACATTTGGAACAGGATAATTGGTCTCACACAACAATGCTGACAGTTGCCTCACCACAACCTTCTCAATCACCTTCCCTAAAAATGGGGGTAGCTGCGATTAGATGATAGCTATCACAACTCCTCGCATCCAAAGGGGGCTTCTTCAAGAGTGCATGGATGCCTCCCTCAGGTTCCATTCCTTCATACACACTATATTAATCACACCCTGGACCCACCTGGACATGCCCTCACCAGCTCTCCTTAATTAGGAACAAGGATGGAGAAGACACTCAACAAGGTACGTATCCCATTAAGTACTGTGCCAGGCATTACTACCCTGGCAGGAGAAGACAGTCCATAGACATGCCAAACCAACTTGTATGTGGCAGGCCGGACCAGGTGGCTTTCCCGTTCCAGTTCAGCCCTATAGTTAAACACTGAGAGCAGAGATAGTGCAGAGACCAAGAAACTCAAATTCAAATCACCGTACCCATGAATAAAATAGACTAGCTGGTCACTCTCATCCTTCTCCATTCTCTAGACCTGCAATATGGGGACACTTTTACTGGTTTCTTCCAGGTTTTTTGTCAGGATTACTGGAATACAATATTTTAAGTGATTAAAATGAACCCCTCCCCCAAATTGTTGCAATAGAATAAGTTTGTCCTCTGTGATACATTCCACAGGACACATGGAAGCATCTTCTCAGTTAGTCCCTTATCCCTTATTGGGTTTAATTTTGCTAGTTGATAAAAACAGTATTTTTGGATTCTAAGAAATCTAGGAAGTACCTGCTGAGATCTTCTTCTGACTGCTTCCTCTCTTCAACTTGCTAAGACAGTCTCAAGCGAACTGCTCCGTTTGTTCCTTTTGGTCACTTCAGTTGTTGAATGATGGTGATGTGATCCATGTTGGTTGTTGAATTATGTATCAATGAAACATCTAAATTCTGCTTAGATACAACTTTTTCTCTTCTTGAAACAGGAAGCCTTGGTATTTGCTGTTTCATTTATCCTGCGGCTGCTTTTTAGATTTTTTTGGCGAAGTATCAAATAGCAAGAGCTCTCTGGGTAAAAGTAAATATGCTAAGGCAACGGAGAAGGCCATCTATCTTGGTAAGAAGCTTGTCGATCAAGTGCAGTTTCACTAAAATCAATACAATAAAAGGTTATTTGCAAGAGCCACACATACGCTTCCCAATTTTTAATCCATTAATATTAATAACTTGATATCACCCATAATTATTCTTAACACCCTTAATTCCAATATGTATACAGAGCTTTTCCATCAGCAGAAAGTCAATTTGTTAATACAATGGGCAATTGCCTATACAGCAATTGCCGTCATAAAAGGGGCAGTAAACCTTGTTTATTAAAACTAAATAATAAACTATCCATTCCAGAATTGGTGAGTGCTGGCACAAAGCAGTAAGCAGCTCCTAAAACATGTTTGTCCAAATAACATCTCAATTTTATCCCCCTTTTTATTGATTTCGTTTACTTTTTCTATATTAAGTACATGCAATGATGACATGCACACAATGCATTTAATGACTTCCTCTCTTTCATCTCCTTCATCCAACAGGGAACCTTTCAAAATGTCATTAGGTTTGCAAGTTGTGTGGCTGTTTCGTGGGCTGCCCACTTACTTGAGGAAGCTTGTTTAATCAGAGAATTCATGTGGGATGTTGAGAAGACAACGGAACCTGAGAGCTTTTGGGGTAAGAGCATTTCAGCAACTGGACTGGTAGCGAATTCAGAACCAGTGAGAAAAACTATGAGGGATGGGGAGAAATAGCCAACATCTCTCTAGTTATTGCAATACAATTGACTTATGAAACCCCTAACATCACTGTTAATCTTGTTTAACCTGTGCATCCCAAATGCCAGCACTGGCACTCAGGGGAACCCTGGCAACAGGTGAAAAGCCCAGTGAAGCAGCTCCAAAATGGGCACCAGCTGCCACAAGTGAGAGTAAAACAAACCTAATCTCTTCAGTGCCCAAGTACTTTTGGTCCCTTGGGAATGACTGGCTGAGAATCCCATCAGGATCTCCTGTGCTGAACTTCTTTGGAGGTACCTTAGAGGAACATAGCTAGTTTACAGGTTCTGATCCGCATGTTACATGCAACCTGGCTGTTAGTATGGCCAGCAACATGTGTGTCCCCTTACAGGCCTCTACCCTTTCACCCCCAAAGCATACAGTTTGGGTTTTGGTGGAAACAGGCTGATTGATTCGGGATTCTGGAAAAAGTACAGAATGAGAAAAATTTCGGTCAGATTCAGAGTACAAAGTAATGAGCCACTGGAAGTCACAATGCAGTGGCAAATGACAACTAGCTACCACAACCCTGAGCAAGCTGCCCACCTGGTTCTGTATCCATGATTTCTTTAGCAAAGTTCTGCTGCTGCCTGTGTCAGGTCTTCCCCCAACCCATTTTGAGAAACCTACAACCAGGCACCTGTGCTGAAGAAAAACCTTAGTACAATCTCCTTGGATGGCTGTATCACGTTCTACTTTCTTGAAGAGATGCTCGTAGCATCAGCACCAAGACAGAAGTACTCGCAACTTACTTTTCCAGTGGAATATAACTTCTTCTGTCCTTCCCCCTTGCTTGAGTAACTATTCCAGAATATCCTGTTCTTTGTTTGCTTTCCAGTAATTGTTCTTCCCTAGGTCTAAGATAGACTTTAGAAGGTTCTTCATTGCTTAGGCCCCTGGACAGTTTACTATTCAGTAAGTGGAGATGCTTCACCTTGAGGTGAGCTTACCCAAGGCATCTGCACTGCACTGCAATGCCACCGTGCAGATGACCTGAACTTTAGCTTTATCAAAAACCTGCAACTGATTGCAAAAGGCAGGTTCTTCTTAAACCTGGGTAAGATAGAGTCAGCATGGACTGGCTGAATGGGCCACTTGGTACTGACCAAAGCACTTCAATTCAATTGTGTCCATGTGAGTGATTCAAGATTTATATAGCAATTTTGGTTTTAAATGGCATGAATGCAATAGGATTCTCTTTTCTTATTTTTATTACTGTGTTACATATTTTGTATCCACTATTGGAGACAACAGAATACAAGTATTTTGAGCAAGCAAGCAATAAAAATACAAAGGTATTTACATAATGAAGGAAACACTACCCATACACACACTACAAAAGTTTAACAGAAATTATGTTTACAATGAGAAGCAGAACAGTCCAAATGTGGTGTAACTTATCTTTTCCAATCAACTTCACTTTGGAGGTGAAGTCCAAATTATAACACTTTTTAGCTTTTATGCCTGTGGGAGAATAACTATGTTTTTTTCCCTATAGAGAACCTTCTCCCTGTATTTAATTTTTATCTGCCCCATTCTCTCAATTTTGGACCTCTGGAACAGGAGAGCAGGAAGGAAAATCAAATACAGAAAAGAAGAAATAGAAGAGCGGAAGAGCATGTCAACTGGTAAACCTTCAGTGATTGGGATAGAAAACTCAAAATAAAAAACCCAAGGGGAAGTCAGGAGAAAGCCAAGTCCTGCAACCCAGATGCAACTCAGGCCAAAAACTCGAGGGGGAGAGCAGTGAAAGTCTAAAAACTGCTGAAGGGGAAGGGTTTGCAAGGGGTGTTGTATTTATTTATTATTTATTTAGTAAAACATTTCTATGCCGTCCCATCGCAACAAAGCCTCGGGGCGGCTCCTGCCCTTTTTACCTGTATCAGGTAAAAAGGGCAGGAGAACACAGCCTCGGAAGAAAAATTTGGAAAATTCCTGGGGAGTGCTGTTAAGGATAATTTTGTTACTGAGGAGAGCCTTGGGCTAAAAGTTTCTCTCACTGGTGCTACTGGTTGAGAGTACTAGTTTCCATGTTGTTGTTGTTGTTAGTCGCGAAGTCGTGTCCGACCCATCGCAACCCCATGGACAACTTCCATACATGGTGTCTAACCATACAGACTGGTAATATCAAGCCAACAGCAGAAGCCCAATCAGATAGCACAGAGAATCACAGAAGAGAGATGGAGTTGGAAGGCGCCATGAAGGCCATCAGGTCCAACCCCCTGCTCTTGCAGACACCAAGTTACACCATCCCACTCAGATGGCTGTCGAGGAATGAAAAGGATGAAAGGGCCAAGAGTGACTAAGCTAAGAATCTCCAAGGCCCAGTTTGCTGTAGCAATATACAATAGTAGGATTTTGTCCAGTAGAGTATTGAGAAACACCGATTTAGTTTATTCCATTACGCTGAACTAAAATAACAATGTACTAAGTAGTTTTAATTGAAGACTAAAAATATATGTATCATGCAAAGGTTGTAGAAAAGGCGTATTTCATTGCCTCCATTGCATCCTTGAGCAGCCATCCAGCAGAACTTGTCCAGATGGCATAAGGACTACTAACATCTACCCCAAGCAAGGTGATGCTGCAGCCCGCAGAGGCTTCTGCAAGGTGCCTTGGAGACAAAATTGCTCACCTCCATAATGCTGTTACAGCAGGTGTTTTGCACACCATCTTATCCCATTTGGTGAGATCGGTTTCAGCTTCTGAGGCCTGAAGGAACAGGCCAGATGCTTATAGCAACTTAACCTACCACATGTAGTTTTCTTCCTTATCCATCCTCGCTTTTTAGAGCCAGCTGAGTGGGTGCAACTGGGAGGGTGCAGGCAGGCCTGACTACATCACTGCATGTGGGCGGACGCCAAAGAAACGGATATAACCACTCCTGGAAAAACCCCCTTTATGGATCATGAGATCAAATGCTCTGTTTCAATGGAAGGTGTTTGAGAAAAGTTGGCACCTCAGCTGTGGGACATGGATACTCTATAGCTGTTCCAGCCTGGCTATGGAATGGAATCAAACCTTGATTGCCTTGGATGAGCTTTACCAGGAGAGGGAAAGGGAAAGGAAGAATGCAACCCCGCCACTCATTCCCAGTGGCTTCCCAGTACCATTATTTGGTATCCACCGGGATCGCTTCTGTGGATAAAGGGCTGGGAACAGTTTTGTAGTGTTTCCACTCTTATTTACAGAACAGAACCCAGAAAAGCATTGGAAATGGTATAGCATTCCCGTGTCAACATGTCATTTTATCTCCACCAAGTGTGGTGATTAGGGGAGTTGGGATGAGGTGTCATCAATACATTGATGGTACCCAACTTTTTTTCTCCATTACATCTGGATCAGGAGAGGCCATGTACAACCTGTATCAGTGCTTGAACACAGGGTTGAGTTATGTAAGGATCAATAAGCTGATCTGAATCTTGGCAAAACAGAGCCACTGTGGGTAAATGGGGTTGCACTCCCCCTGGAAGACTGAGCTGGCAGTTTGGGGATGCTCCTTGGAGGCCCAAGTGTTCCATCATATTCATGTTCACCTACCACAGGATTACTGTTGAAAATGTAAGAATAACCACCATGAGATAATTTACTCCCCTTGGCACTCCTAATAACGCTCCGAGAGTTGTCAAGCCATACTAGTTTAATTTTCCTCTTAACAGTGAAGTGCCGTTAACGTGCTCTATGTGGGACTGCCCTTGAAGATAGTCCGGATACTTCAGATAGTGCAAAATAGAGCTGCCAGGATGCTGTCAGGGACCGGTCATTATTCTCACCTAACTCCGGTCCTCCATCAGCAAAACTGGCTTCCCATTGAAGTCCAGACCCAATTTAAGGTGCAGGTTATGACCTATAAAGCCCTAAATGGCTTGGGAACAGGATACCTAAAGGAACGTCTTTTTCCCTATAAGCCCTCCTGCCCTGTAAGATCTGTAGCAGAGGCCCTCATCCAGGAACCCTCCTTGAAGGAGATCAGGAGACAGAATACTTGGAGGAGGGCTTTCTCTGTGGTGGCACCCCAGTTATGGAATGCACTCCCTAGAGAGGTCCACCTGGCACCGTCATTATATGCTTTTTGGTGCCAGGTTAAGACCTTTTTATTCAACCAATATTTTAATGCTGATAATTTTAATTATAATTATTTTTATCTGTTTAACTTATTTTAATAATCAATCTTATTTATCTCAGTCAGGGGATACCTAATTTATTATTGTTTGGGGTATGTATTTATGGATTTTATTGGAAGCTGTCCAGAGATGAGTGACGGACAGCCTAAAAATATCATAAATAAATACGTATAGCGTGTTTTGCAGTGACATGACATTCTTATCCAATTCTTCTGCAGATGACAGACCATATCTCTTTAATTTTGCTCTGAATGTTCTGGAAGCACCACTGAGTGTAAGTCTCCTACACTGCATTACAACACTTCACCTCTATGCACTCTAGTGTGTTTCCTCCCTGGCCTCTCATACTTCTTGGCATTTCATTGAAGGCACCAGCTGGCACCACTGACTCTGAGAGACTGGGAGACTTGAATACGAGCTGGAACATCTTGGGGATTCTTCATGTGCAAGGAAAAAGGATAATTATTCAACCAGTTGCTTTCCTGGTAAGAGAGATGTTAATGAAACTTTCTTGATGAATGAGTCTAACTCAGGGTTCAGACTGACTTCATGCTTGCAGGAGGCTCCTTTCTTTTGTATTAGAACCCCGACATCCACCCACCAGAAGCTTGTGCAAAGACAAGCATTTAGAACTACCGTATTGTTTGCTCTATAAGATGCACTTTTTTCCCCCTCAAAAGTAAGGGGAAATGTCTGTGCGTCTTATAGAGCGAATGTGTGCGGGCCCGACGCCCAGGATGCTGCCGGCCCACCTGCACCACGTGGCACCACCTGGCTGGCACGCGCTCGGTGTGCGCTGCTCCGCCCCACCCCTCCGGCGCAGGTGAGAGCTGTGCCGCTCAGGGGGAGTGATGCGGAGGAGGAGGAGCCGCGGGCTTTAACCTGCCGGCCGCACGGAGAGACGGACTGCTCACCCCCACCGCCTGGGAAGACCTGCCGCAGAGGAGCAGCAGCAGCGGGCTTTAACCCGCCGGCCGCACGGAGAAACGGACTGCTCACCCCCACTGCCCGGGAAGACCTGCCGCCACTGCGCCGCCAAGAAGACCACCGCCAGCACACTGCTGGCCCGGCTGCACCACACCTGGCCGGCATGCGCTCGGCGCGCCCTGCTCCGTCCCCCTCCTCCAGCGCAGGTGAGAGCTGTTCATCACAAGTCGGGGTGTGTTTTCAAATGGCAACCCGTCTTTTAATGAAGCCCATGGGGAAGTGATGGAGAATGTGCCTGTGATTATCAGGAAGCTTTCCATGGATCCCTCCTCTAAAAACTAGATGCGTCTTATGGTCAGGTACGTCTTATAGAGCGAAAAAACGGTAAATATTCGTTTTGAGTATCAGAAGTCATGCGAAATCCCATTCCTAGTTCTCCCACCCTTTCAATGCAACAGCATATTTGAGGGTCAAGACTTGCTGCTAGTCTTAAATATTTTCACATCAGAAATCCTTGCCAATCTACTGCTAAATCTGCCAGATCCATAGCTACCTCTCATCTAACCCTGACCTGACACACAGATCTAATCTACAAATCTCACGTGATATTTGAGCGACGGATGGAAAAACTGGCAAAACTGTATGCCAGTTTACAGAAAGCCAGGAAATTAACAATGGAAGTAGACGAGGGAAAAGTAATGACTGTTTCAAATTTCTTAGAAAATCTTAACTATCTGACCTTACAAATAGGCAAGGGTTTACTTAAATTTAGTCCTTTAAGACTTAATGACAAGGATCCTGGCAATAGCCATCCACTGTATGCAATATTTCAATCACACTTGAATAGTGCACAAAGTATCATGTACTCCACTCAAATTAGTACTTCTGTGACAAACAGGCTTCATTAAATGGAAAGCATGGCTAGGGCTCAGCATGCAGCCATCAGGATGTAGAACGACATGTATCTCACCTGCCTTCACCAGCAACTCCATCTAAGGTAGGAACAAAATTCTGACAATAGATTGAATTATACCTAAATTCATTGAAATCACCCTGCTTTTTGCTAGATGTGCTCACAGTTATGGGAAAAATGAGCGAATGTATTTTTTCATACAGGGGTGGGTGGGAGTCTACTTTTAATATGAAAAGGAACTGTTCTGCGCTGTTGTCACGTGCTGTCACCTCCATCTGAATGGTGACCCGATGAAGGGATGGCCCTCCAAAATGTCCATTCCTCGACAGCCCTGCTCAACTCATGGGAACCCCTCCGAGCTCACTTCCATCTGAACTGTAAGCCGCCCTGAGGCTTTCTGCAAATGGGGTGGCATAAAAATGTTCTAAATAAAATAATAATAAAAATGAATAAACTGTTTAAAAGAGTAAAGCACAGCAAGGCAAGGCGAGGGAAGCATACAGATTTTGCTGCCTTCCCCAGGGCACTCATTTTGAAGTAGTGTATCTGGAATAAGCAGCACAGATATAGCAACATGTTTTTATAGCGATAATATGGCACAGGTTTCTTGAAGTGAAAGAATACACCATTACAGCTGATGTCTTCTCCTGATTACAGATATGCCTTTAGCAACTTCTATCAGAATAGTCTAAAAGTGTTGTTCCTATTCTATTTATTTTGTACATCATCCAACACACCTCTTTTCTGTTCCTGGCATTGGTTTCTTCTTTCATTTTTAATTAGCTGAACTATTTAGTATTATTTTGCCATTCTCTTGCCCTATTCCATCTTTATCATTCCCTTGTTCTTGTTCTTATGACTTCAGCTTTCCACATAATTGCACTAGATTCCTAGAATTCTCACACCACTAGAATTCCCTTTAAAGAAGTTACTGAAATACCCATCTCAGTTTATTTTCATCTTTCTCCTTTTTTTTCTACCTGTATGTTGAGTCTCTGCAGGCTGGGTTTGTCTTGTTTTTAGATGCACTTTTAAGAAAAAGGAATAGTAATTTGCACAAACCAGAACAAGCATCTTCTTGATACTGATGCCTTTCTTGGAACTGCTGGCTGCGACTGGCCACAATGGTTTTTGTTTGTCAGGATTATGTCATCTTAATGCCTGCCTTTTGCCCTTACATATGCTTTGATGATCGCATCTAGTGAAAAATGAAAGCTGGGTAGGTAACCACAACATGACAATAACTGAAGCCTTAATCTAGCCCAGGGGTAGGCAACCCGCGGCTCCGGAGCCTCACATGGCTCTTGAACCCCTCTCCTGCGGCTCCGTTGCTCAAAACACACGCCGGCACAGCCGCTGATCTGCTCGAAGCTCTGATCAGGAACACAGTGCTAGCTAGTTCAGTAAATCGCTACATTCCGCTGCTAAACAAGCTTCCTGCAGGCTCTCATGTTACATGAAACAAAATGCTGCTGAAGATTCTCTGTCCCAATGTAATCTCCTTCATCTGAATGTTAAAAGCTGCGCTTGGGACCTGTCACAATTCACATCACTTGACTGTTTATCTGCTAATCAGTCACTAAACACACCCATATCTGTGACCCCGCCTATTTACTGAGCTTTCCTCCCCTCCAACCATGGATAAATCCGAAGAAAAGTTTCTGAAGAAAACCGAACATTTAATGGTACTTTGGTAGATTCATTTACTTTTACTGCTGAGGAACTTATGGGGTTTGCTGTTTAATGCATGCAGCCCTTTAGCACTGACTTGGACTCTGCAGGAAACTGTTCTCCTATTCAAAATATATGAAAGAAATCCTACTAGTTTATAATGTAAGATTAAAAATAACAGTTTTTAGTGACTGAACAAGAGCTGCAGCTAAATCATAATGAAGACATAGATCTACTTCTTTGTTTTAAGAAGAGTCTTATAAAAAATTCAGCAACATTATTACATTGGGAGAGGGATGTTTGTTCAATATTTCACCACGTGATAAAAGGATGAGGGCACACAGAAGCAGACGGCATATTTGGTTTGCTGCAGGTGGCTTGTTTGGTTTGCTGCTAGTGGATAATATAAGTTCGGCTTTTTATTTCATAAATACGAGGTAGACTCAGATAGACATTGAGTATTTTATTTGAAAGTAACTTTCAACCCAGTCTTTTTTTCAGAGTTCAAAATGTTTTTGTTGCATGCAGAAATAAAAATTTGTTTTCTCTGTAGCAGTTCATTGATTTCATAAATGCAACACACTATAGTTTTTTATACATAAGGTAAAAAACTATATATGCAGTGCTATCTTCATTTTAGATATCAAAAGGGTTTTGCGGCTCCCGGTGTTTTCTTTTCTGTGGGAAATGGGTCCAAATGGCTCTTTCAGTGTTAAAGGTTGCCGACGTCTTCCTATGATCTGGATGGGATTTCAAAGCATATTATCTACATAATCAACCACCACGTAGCTTGTGTATAGCCACTAGCAAGCTATCTGATGGAACATAATTGTAGCACTAATAGCAGTTTCCGGTGGAGAAACTAGATGTAGCCTTCACAGAACTAATTTTCTTCCTCCTTGTTCTTTTCTTGGCTTTCCTTATACAGGAAGCTGAAATGGAAGCTAAACTGTCAGCCCACCCAAAGAACAGACTCTGCCTCAGAACCTCTTCAAGACCCTTCAGCTCTACCATCCTCAAATTTTTGGATTCTGACATGGAGATGGAGAAGCAAATACCACGACATCTTCAGAGACTGAGAAAAAGATTGTCTCGATGCGTGTTCCAAGGAGAAGCTGGATGAAAAAGATCTTCATGGTTTTAAGGAAGAAACTCCAGAAAAGGAATGCTTTTGACTGTTTGAGATGCTTCTTGTGCAGGACAAATTCTCAAAAATATATAGAATTTGTATATTAGATACTGGGTGTTTTGTTAGAGTGCCCATTGAGATCTTTACATTATCCTTCCCCTGCCTCTAAATACTGCTGCTTCAGTGAGTTTGATTGGGTTGTGACAGTACAAGTGAATGTACTATCTTGAGGTTTTACTAACAATAGGAATGCTGACAGAAACCTGAGATACCACTGAAGATGGTCTAGAGATGTTCATTCTCTCTGAATACAGTTGGAAGTGTCACCATTGAACAATTCTCATATTATGTTCCTCTTAGTTTTCAGTATACTTGTACACTACCAGGACTGATACCTTGAAAATATCATTCAGATGCTGCATGAAGTATTGACTGCAGGAATGAAGTGAAGGTCAACTGCTACACCTTCATGGTAACGGACTTGTCTCTGTGAGTACTTGCCATTTTCTCTGCAACAGTATCCTTCATATCCTTCCTACAGACTTTCCACTATTATTTTACTATTCTTCATATTATTCTGTTAGTTGTTCTTTAATTTCATTGAGGTAGCGAGTTTCTGGCAGCCGTAATTCTTTTCTAGATCTGTGCATGCTTCCTCGCACACTTGTCTTCCAAGGAACTTCCTTTAATTCAAATGGCAAATGATAGTAAGCATGTACAGAATGGTAAAGCTGAACTGGAAAAAGAAAATGCTTGTTTTGCTGTTCCTAGTGGATTGTTATATCTGAAATTACAACCACTACACCATTTTGACTCATTTGAATTTGGTGTTGAAATTTGACTCACATTTTCAACATTTAGAGGTTGCACTTGGTTTTCCTACAGTTTATGCTATATGCCATCAGATAACCATTTTAGTTGGCGAGAAGGAAAGAGAATAAGAACATCTTGTTTTTTCCTTGATAGAAGTGGATGAGATGCCCTGGAACATAAATGTGCCCCTAGGTATCTGTAAGTCCTCTCTCTTTATCCAAAAAATATACTAACACATTTTATTTCCAACAAGTGGAAAGGCTTCAAAGCAAAGCAATGTCCACCTACTAGTCCCACCTTCATTTCCCATGTATGCCTTTGAACTACACATGACTCAGAGACATTCTTCAGAAATATAGATGGGGAGCAGTTGCTTCCTTTGTCATGCACCAAGCCATGAAGAAAACGGGGGAAAATAAAATGGATACCTGTCAATGCTGTCTGGTAACCTGGTAAAGCTAGGGAGATGCAGGTGGGCACTAGGAAGGGCAGCTAGAACTCAACTGCAGGGTCAAGGAGGCAGGGAGAGGGCCGAGAAAAGCCAGCAGGGCTAAGGAAGAGTAGGGACTGTGTGTGAGTGAGTGTGCTTGGGGTGATGCAGTGAAGGGGGTATTTCGGCGGGCAGCTAAGTATGTGTGTGACTTTTCAGGTGCTTGCAGTGAGGGCAAAGGGGTGTGTGCATATTAGAGAGAAAATGTGTATTTATAAATAATAAATATATATGGGTGCTAAGCCAGATGGGGAGATGTGAGAGGGTGAAAAGCTTGCTTTTTGCGAAATAATCTTCTCTTGGTACAGGAGTTTGTGAATTCAAAGGAACTGTGTGTGTTGGGGCCGATACCCCACTTCTAACTTGTAGCACACGTTACTTGTGCTTTGGATACCTCCATGACAAGCATTTTGTGGTGGTGCCTTAGTATTTCCTTAAATGGCCAAGAGTGTCACCAAGTCGCGGAAAGTTTGGAAACCTTGTGAATGAATGTCATTCAGTTCCGCAGCAAAAAATAAAATGCTACACCGTATTGGGGGTGGGGAGGATGACTCTCTTGCAACAGAGGTAAACCTGCCCGCCAATCCAAACACCATTACAGTCCCATTTCCAGTGGCAAGGACCCTGCAGAGGGATCTATTTGCAGCTCACTAATAGGGAATAGAAAATTTTCTACACATGGTGGCCTAAAAATAATTTAATGGACACAGTATAACCCAAAGTGGGCAGTGGAATGGATACAATACTTATTAAACCTAAACTAAATAATAATAATAAAGATTTGAAGTTATTTGAATATTTAAATCATAATAAGTACTCTTTATTGTCCCTCCCCTCATTCCTTTTAGTTCAACTGCCTTTGGAAAACTATTTAGATAGTTAAATAGCACATAAAATTAAACAGACTTTAATTTTTTAAAGTTTTGTTTGCTAAATTAAATGAAGCATCTTAAATCAGGTCTCCATTATTTTAGGGTAGTAACATGTCAAGTGTTCTGTAAAATTTCAAGTGTTCTGTTAAAGCCACATCACTGGCACACAGTATGTAGAAATACATGAATTCTCCCTTTACCTAAACTATACTCATTTCAATGTGTTTTTTTCTGCTTAAAAAAGGAAGAAATTCAGCTATTTCTGGCAATAAATTTCTAAAGATTGCAGGAAAGTACATTTTAAAAATTATATACCTGGAAAATAATTCAGATTTAATTGGGGACAGCCAGCAGTTGACTAGCAGAGTACAAGAACTTCTCCATTTATCTCATGATTGACTTCCTGCTTCATTTCCACTGCCTCCCCATCTTGCTATGACCAACTCTAAAGAACATCCTTTTGAACTTTTGATCTTTATTACAGGTTATATTACAGATTTATAAAGTCAGTTCATTTTTACAGCATTGAACTTGAAAGCAAGCAAGTTGTATGCATTTGCGTATATAAAGATTCAACAAATAAGGTATTAAAAACCAAATCATGAGTCAATATTCTTTCACTTCCGTCATGAGAAATGGCCTAATGAATAGTTTCCATGGTGACTTGCACTTTCAGATTGCACACAAAATTGATGCACAGAGTAATCAAAGCCATTTTACATATATACCAAATCTTAGTCCTGAAACTGTACCTGCACTGCCCTATTCATAATCGTAAACTGTCTTCTAAGAGACATATTGCAAATGAACTTCTTTCTTTCAATTAAGTTACCAAAACTGTAAAAACAAATCAGAAGTGAATGAGTACTGATATTTCAAAATAGCTGAGAGTTCATCTCCGTATAAGACATATCAAGATTGTGCAAAACCAGCAAAGAGAAACACCATTTTAATTCCTGAATGTTTACATGGCACTTTCACCAAGCAACAGCAGAACCAATCACTTTAAGACCATAATCCACATAAATTAAAACCACTAAGTATTAAAAATGAATGAGTGTGCTCAATGTTTAGGCAATCTATGACAAATCCAAGAATTTGCCTGTGCTCTATGAAACCAAATTCACTATTCCATCTGATGAAACATGTCTGGAAGAATGATAGGCTACATTGTCATGGGCTAGTTAAAATATGTGCTAATGTGTACAGCAGGTAAACCAATCTTCAAAGTGCAGAATATTAGGTGATAAACTAATACAGACCACTGCAACTTCACACCTCTGTGTACAGCACCTTTAAAATTCTATTACAATTGTGGGTTTTCATGTTACAATTAGTATAAGAAACCCTGTTCATGTCACTCCCTTGGATCAACACAACAAGAATTTTTACAGGCATGTATGTATTCACAAGCCAGATATAAGTAACCCAGGTTTCTTCAGAAAAGTCAGGATACCAACTGAGCCAAACAACCATGACTGACTCAAGTGTACCTTCTTATAGCATACTTCAACACTACATTTTCAGCAAGGAGCATCAACACTGGCATTACGGTAATTGTGAATTTTAATATTAGTTTGCCTACAGATAGAAGGTGAAACAGAAGATGGTACATAGATGCATAAATTTTACAGCAAGAGGATGTTAGCTTAAAAAAAAAGACCTTTATATTTCAAGTGCCTATGGTCAGGGAACATTTTAAGTGCACCTGACCACAATTTCTTCCTTCACCAAGAACCAGCAATTTTTACCAGTTTATTTTTACCACCACAAGCAAGACATAATTTTACAAACTCCCCTAAGTGAAGGAGAAACTAATTTCCATTAAAAATAAACTATATACTGCACAACTTAAAATACTCCCAAACATACACACCACCCAAAAATATGTAGCACTGTAAAACAAGATTGATGGCAAAAGAAACTAAACTTAGAAACAAACTCTGGGTACAAACTTGCCGATTCACCAATTCTATCGCTGACCAACTTCACCAGGTCTCTCTCTTAATGCTTTATGGTTTTAAAAAACTGATTTTATAATTTCATCTAGATCCATCATATGATCCATACTCTTCATTCATAATCATCTGACAATAAATCATTTACATGTTTCTTTCAGGTGACTTTTATGAATGACGCTAGTTCCTTTAAGGCATTCCATCCTCAATGTGATTACAACTGTGTGGAGAAAGTGAGAGTGCTCTTGAAGGCCCTGCCCATGTCCCCATCAGGGCAGGGTCAGCAAGTGGAGCCCTACTCCCAATTTGGGGGGAAAGTCTGGAGCGGAGAGCCTGGACCCCCACTCTTTTCTTCACAGGACCATAATTGTAAGTGGCGATTGCCTGAGCGATTCGGATGAGAAAAGGAGCCATTTATTTGTTTATAGTGAAACCACTGGTTAAAATTGCTTGTTATTTTGAATTACTTGAAGATTTACTCAGAAGCTGGATGTACATGTGCAATTTCTACTACATTCCATTATGATCATCCACCCAAAGTCATTTTGTTTTATCTCAACACACCGAGGATTAATGTGTGAACAATTTATTTTCACCTGTCATTTACATGATGAACTTTGAATACATCAAGTAAGATTCATTTTGACAAAATTGTACTTGACACACCAGAAGCTTCTCTTCCAGTTTTGAGCAGCGTAATTTCACATGCATCCCTTCAATCCTGTACATCAAAGTAGTCAATCACCGGTTCTTCTTTGAAACCCCTCTCAACACTGCTACTCCCGTGCCTAAAAGTAACACAAAGGAAAAGTTAAAACTTATGGAGCAAAAAGTGTAAAAGTTTGGTGTAGAAAAGGAAAGGACAAACTGCTTACCTGTAACTGCAGTTCTTTGAGTAATCATCTGTGCATTCACATGTGTAGGTTAAAGTGGCAGCGCAAAACAGCATTCATAACATTCTGGAACCTAGCAGAACTTTTTGGCAGGAGCCCTGCCCCACTCCCTCTGTGCATGCTAACAGGTGCGCTTCCCGCCTGCACCTTAGTTCCAGGTCCACCACAGCAGAAGAAAGAAATCACAAGGCATCAGGCATGGTGAAGGTAAGTTGCAGCTGTATGTGAGTACACACATGACCGCTCAAAGAACTACAGTACAAGTAAGCAACCTGTTTTTCATGGTTTCTGTGACTCACACATACAGGTGACTACAAAGCTAAAGACTTACCAGTGGGGGGAGATGCAAGGAGAGAGAGCTCTGCCAAAGCAAGCATCATTCTAGCTTTGACATCTGAGTGGTAGTGCTTGATGAAAGTGGATGTTTGGGCCCAAGCAGCCACAGTGCAGAGCTGTGGTATTTGTGTTCCACTGATGACTGCAGTCAAGCAGGCCTTTGGAGGCTGCCCTTCACTTGCAGAGAGAGGGTCAGATGAGCCAGTTGGTAAACCAGATCGAATGGCTGCTGTGACCCATGTGGTCAGTGTTGGGATGAGACAGCGTAGCCCTTTCTAGCTCCAGGGTAGTACACAAAAAGGCAAGTGGTATTTTTGAAACTATGACATTCTGACCACGTGGAAGAGCAAAGCTAAATATGTTTGCTTCCATCTGGGGAACTGGGTGGGGAAGGAAGGAAAACGGCAGTACTATATCCTGAGATTTAAATGTATGAATCCACTTTAGGCAGGAAGGAGCAATTGGATCTGAGGATTACCATGTCTTTGTGAAGGTTGAAGAAAGGTGGATCATGTCCTAAGGCACAGAGCTCAAGAGGTTAGTTACAAAGAGCTAGCCTTTCATAGTTAGAAAAGTTCCATCCTGGCTAGTTGTTCACACATTTGGTGGTTAACTGAGTCAGTGCAAGACTTTATAGGAACATGAAGTTGAAGGATATAAACTTGAGGATTTTTTTTGTTTGAGGATGGGAAAACATGCTTAATCCATTGTTGGTATTGCGTTAGGCCAATACTGCTCCCAGGAATATTCTGATGGTTGAGGGGAGTAAGACATAAGCCATTTGTTTTTAATGATAGGAGAAAGTCTGGAATGCATGGATGCATGGTTCAGAGAGCGAAGTTCTGAATTTTTTTCCACTTGGATGCACAGGAAGTACAAATGGAAGGTTTAGGAGCAGCCCTTGACCCTCTAATATTTGTATGGAGAAGGCACAGTGCTGCATATTCTCCACAAAGTGAGGTGAAGGGATGGAAGATTAGTGTGTTGGATCTGCCCATTGAGATAAGGTCTGGTCCGTGAGGGAGGTGGATGAATATGAGGATGGAGAGTAGAAGGAATGTACCACCATTGCTGAGGCCACCAGAGCATGCAGTGTGTCCATCAGTCTGTGACTTGTTTGCCACTTTCATGACCAGTAGAAATAGAGGGAAGGAATGGGTTAGCCATGACCGCCACTGCATGAAGCTGTCTCCTAGAGAATGTGTATCATGACTCACTCTGGTGCAGAACCAACACCACTCTGAGCTTCGTGCTGTAGCAAAGAGGTCTATTTTGGTGTACCCTGGTTTGAGTTTCCATTCAAGGGGGATGTTTTTGATCCACTCAATGGGTCTGCCAGGATGTTGGCAGTTCCTGGCAGACGAATGGCAACTGGAGTGATGGAGCAATATACAAACTGATCCCAAAAGTTCAGAGTGACGTTGCAGTAGCGAATGTGTGCTCCTTTGTTTGATATAAAAGACAGCAGTGGTATTGTCCATTGTGATTTAAACAGGATGGCCTGTAACAGCAGTTTCAAATGCTCAGAGGATTTCTGCCAAGGTTCCAGGTGGATTTCCTGGATGACCAGAATCTTCTGATCATGAGGGAGTAGCAGTGTGGTCCCAGAGAGAAGTGTCTGTTGTGACTGTAAGTGTTGGTTTTGGAGTGCAAAATGGCAATCTTCGTGGTAGGTGCGGCAAGGATGGCCACCCTTCAAGGGAGTATCTTGTGATATTGGTGAAAAATTTGATGGTCTGTTTGAGGGTTAGTGTGTTAGATGCACCAGAACTGAAGCTGTTGCATGTGGAGATAGGTGAGCAGAGTGACTGCCATAGTAGAAGCTGGAGGACCTAGAAGACATTGGACTCCAATGGCCTTGCACAATAAGACAGCTGGGAAAAGTCAGCTGCTAGGAGCTGGATAGCATTTGCTTGGTCCCCAGGGAGGTCATGTTCTGGCATCTGTGGAGTCCACTAGTGCCCCAATAAAAGGCAGGGTGTAAGTCAGAGAGCAACAAAGACTCAATTACTGAGGAAGGGAAAGACAATGCCACCTTTCAATCTCAATACATATCTTGGAAATCTATTGTTGCGAGTCAGCCTCTAAAGTGAACATGGTATGGTATGGCTGAGATTGTCATTATTTTTTCGATTTTTCAGGGAATTTATAAAACTGTCAATGTTGTGAAGGTCCAGTCTAAGGGGAAGGCTTCTATCCTTTGGAGCCTATGAGTCCAGGTGTCCTTTAAGCCAGGAAGACCCTTTTGATCGTACACTTCACAAGAACGATAGCAATTTCTTCCCACAGTGGTGTTGAGGAGTGAAGGAGCAGGTGCTGTATAAAATCTTTCAAGGGAAAAGATAACTGAACCTGATGCAAAAACCATGGGCAATGATGGATAACCATCTAAAGCGATGTGGTCCCACATAGGAAGGCGTCGGCAATTATAGGCGGCCTATAAAGAAGGATGGATGGATGGATGGAATGTTGTTCTGATTGTTCGCATAGCCTGGTTGTAGGAAGCTTGGAGCAGGATTTAGTCTGTTTGGCTTGGTACTGAGCATTGGCACTAATGGCCCAGCCTTGAGTTCTTGGTTCAAGGAGACAGCTGGAGGTTTTGGTATTGGATATGTGGAAATCCCTGAAGTAGCAAGTTGGATGGTCACATCCTCCAAAAGTTTGGATGAAAAGCTTTTGTTACTGTTGTTTTAGTTCCCGTTCTAAGACAGATAATTTTCCAAACAGCTTCTTTCAGAGGGAGAAAGAAAGGAACTGAGACGCAGGGCAGGAGTCACACCTGGTGTGTGTGCAGGGAAAGGGGTGGGACTCCTGCCTCACAGCCCTAATTAGTCCTAGAATGTTCCAAATGCTGCTCCATGCAGATGTGGTAACCCATTATGTGTGATTCACAGAGCCTGGGAAGAAGCATTGGGCCTTACAAAGGAATTGCTGTTAGCAGTAAGGCATGATCATTCTTGACTGGTGTCACAGCACCTTCTCTTAGCAGACAGGGTCACCTTGCAAATGACACTTAGGGCCAGACTTTCCCTCCCAGAATATGCCTGAAACTTAGAAAAGCCCTTGAACTTAAAAAAAATGATCCCAAGGAAGCAAGATACAGTTTACAACTACAGGATACAACTAAAATATCACAGGCTACTAGGAGAATATGTCAGCTTTCCTCCTTTCCCTGTGCTGCACAGTCCGTGTGCATGTTCACATTTGATGCATGGATGGGTTGCTTAAGCTCACCATCATTGAAAATAGAAATTCTCTGCTAATACCAAATTCCATCTCCGCAGCGTTGTTGGACAGAGAACCAGTAATGCAGAGTTATAATGTGAATACCTTTTGGAACAGTCTTCTACAAAATACTGCATCAGCAGAAGAAAAGTCAATGCTGTGTACTTAATAGCTGTCTCACAGATGGCAAAGACTAGAAGTCTGATTCTACTACTGATCAGACAATTAAGTATTTGGAGAATAATGTGTAGATAGGTGGGGAGTAGCTTTTGTACATAAAAGTCTGCTCATACAGATTCATCCAATTCTGAGAAGAAATGGAGCAACAGAGTTAGGCAGATGACTTGCAGTTTCAAGTTCACACAGTGAGGAATCTGTTTGCTCTGGAAAAGGAAGGAGACATTTCAGGGCTGGAGGGAGAGTTCCTTGGTGCTGACAGGAGACTAAATGCAAAGCAAGGAGACCACCAAGAAATGTCTAGCCCATGAGCACCAGGAGCTACCATGAAGGTGCAGTCAGAATCTTTTCTGAAAGGGAGCGTATGTTTCCACTTGGATTCAACTCTACATAAGTTGATGCTTCTGACACATCTTCTGGGGAATGGAACTTTGATTTGTACTTTACTAATGCAAATAAAGCTCCAATAAAAAGGCTATGCTTCTAAATTCTCATCTGAGTCTGCTGGAGAGGAAAACAGGAAGGAAGAAACCCGCTCACAACACTATGTATTTGTGGGTTATAAAGTCTGCAGCTGAGACCATGTCCAAAAATTGTACAGAATCCATCAGGTAAGAATGTTGCCAATCAGAAGAATTACTGCTGATCACTTTAAACTTCTCTGGGGATAATTATTTCCACAGAAGTTAAGCTGCCTGCCCACCTATGTTTATGAAGCATCTTGTTGGCCCCAGGATCTTCAATGAGTTGCAAAGAAAGACCCAGATTCTCTCCATAGGGGTATCTTGAGTAAGTTTTGTCACATAAATTCCTGGGAGGCCATCCGTGTCAACCAGAACTATGAAGGCTGAGCACAGGGCGATCACTGGGGGACTTACGAAGTGAGACCTGAGAGACAGTGTCTAGAATTCAGGTGCTAATTTATGAACTATCAAACCACCTGAAGCATTACCCTTCTAACTGATGACATTAAAAATAGAGCAGCTGATTTTAATGATTTGATGTCTTCCTGGGAAAAGGCTGTATCACAGCGCCTGACCCACTGTCCTCTCACCTACTACTAGTGGGGTGATCCACAAAGGCTACATAGTCTGTTATTTGTAGACAAAACAGTGAAACTAGCACACCCATCCTAGAGTGTTGTGATGTGATCCCAGGACCAATGATCTGGAAAAGTTAAGAAACGACCTGCTGAGCAGTTAGAAGAACAGCTGCCGGTGGATCTGTTCATTCCCTTGAGCACCTTGCTCTGAGCTACAACACCTTCCAATTGGCTGGGGAACTCTGAGGCTAGGGATACTTTATTATCTTTATGACAGAAGGTACCCGGTCCAAGGAAGGAGGCCACACACCTTTTTCCTCCGATAACTCTATTTCCATGGGGAGCTTGATAATCTTGGTTGTAATTTCTGCCTTGATTCTGTTAACCAGGAAAGGCCTCTCTAAGAGCTGAGGAGAGGCCCTTCCTGTTGTTGACATGTGCATGTTGGCCCTGCCTCCTAGACAAGAGCAAGTGTGACTGTATCAGTTGGGACTGTCCACGACTGGCAAAAACACCAACTGTAAACTTGACAGTAAGTAGCTTACAGGCATGTCTATTTTATTTACATCTACATTTTCCCAGTGAAGAGTGAGGGTGCTCTGTAGTTAAAAACTACAGGGATGCTTGAACCAAGTACAATTTGAACATGCCACAAATCCATATGCCAGGTGTTGTTGACTTTATCATGTACCAAAAAAAAAAAAAAATCAGCCCAAGTATACAAAGAAATAACTATCTTATTGTTATGCTTCTGGTAACTGGAAAAAAGCAAATATTTATTTACTAAATATATTTCTATACTGCCCAACAACCAAAGCAGTCTTATGTTTTGAAATTCACTGTAAAATACTATAAAAAATTAAATAATTGAAAGGTACAATTTTCAGTATACAAAGAGATTCACAATCACTTAAGTGATTAATCATTCCCAAAAGTCCTTTAATACACATACCCCAAAAAGCATTCAATATGGAACCTATTATACAATGAGTATATACAATTATATTGATGGAGATTCATACTTACGAATGTTTTGAATAAACAAGTATTCCCACCCTTGCAAAAGACGGCAAAAGCAGCAGGACTGCTAGACCATCACTGCAGCTGCCTTCTCACCAAAGATGTCTGCGGCCCACTCAGCACCACTCTCAGGTGGGAGCTTTGTTAGTGCCAACACCCCCTTGCTAAGCCAAGCTGCTGACACCATGAGGAAGAGGAGTCTCCGTGAGGCACACCTGCACGTGCCAGGCAGCTGTGGAGAGGGCCAGGGCTGCAGCTCTGGGTGGGCTTCCCCTGAGGCCAGTAGACAAGGTCCAACGGGGGCTGAAGGCTTGCAGCACCCTCAGTGTCTTTGTCATTGGAGCCTCTTTAAGCATAGGGAGTGGGGCAGACTTGGCTGTGCTGAGTCTTGGCCTTCCTGGCCATTTTCAAAGTGCTCAGCATACACTCACAAGTGCTCACTTTGACAAAGTCCAAGGATAAGCCCTGTTGTGACCCTCAAGCAGGGTGGTGGTGGTGATGGCTGTCTCCATCTCCCTCCACCTCACACCTGAGCATTTGGTCACAGAAGGGATGGCCTCAACGGCAGCCATCTTTTAAAAGCTAGTGAAATGGCAAACAAGTTAACTGAATTCTACCTATTTATACGAAAATAAAGCACCAAAGAAGTGACTAAGATCTCTATTAAACAGCAGAAAAGTGTCAACCCTACTACCTTGTAGTTAGAAGGTACTTAACGAAGAGTTAAGACATCCATTATGTACTAAAATATGACAAAGTATATAAAACATTATGCATATTATGCTATTTGGAAAATTGGGAGAAGACCACTCTAAAATTGGGAAGGCTTGCTGATAAAACCAAGTCACGACTTCACAGGAGGGTGTTAAAACTTGTATAAGCATTGACTTCTATTGGGGAGCCGAAGGCACCACAACTTCTGGCCAATGTGGGGACCAATTCTGTCTTTGCCCTGGAACCCAGTGGGGCTGCACCACCCAAATGCAGTGGAGTGGCAGCACAAGCAGGAAAAGAATTGCAGTTTGCTGATGAAAACTGGTACCTTCTTAGCTGCTGCCGCACCACCCAATTTCAGCCGCACAGTCCAAGGCTTTTGCCTTTTGCTGCTGCAGCAAATTTAATAATGGTGGAGGCAGTGGGCTCTGCAAAGCACAAGAGCTGGGTCCCATACTGTCCACCTGTTATAAACATGCACGTCTTCACTATTTTCTGCATACCTGAGAGTGGTTTTTTTATGCTTCTCCACAGACTGGAGTCACAACACAACGTAAGGATGGTGGTCCCTTGTGGACAGCCCCCTTTCGAATGATTAGGCTCTGTGAGATGCATGGCATTTCCAGAGCAACCAGGGACACCTATTTGTGAAGCAGATTATTTCTGCACCGTCTGGAAGAAAACATGGGTCATGTGGCAACTCCTCCCTTCAATAAGGAAATGCACTGCAGATAAATCCGTTCACACAAGCTGTTTGACAGACCATTGTACTGCCAGCTAGGGTAACTGGCATGGAAGGGCAACCACTGTCAATCCGAGAGAAACCACAGGTCAAAATACACTAAGCCAATATAAATATTTGAAAGAAGTACTTACTTCTCTGACTGTTTGTGATGAGGCACTGGTGGTGGGGGCCTAGTCTGCCTCTCCTTCATAAGTAACGATGTCAGAGTAACTGTTGGGCAAACTGATTTCCCTCTAGAAAAAAGAAGCCGTCATATCAATGAGCTTTTTGTTAAGATAGCTGCAAGACACTTATTAGCCCGTAATTCTCGTTCCCTCAGTTAGTCCTTTATCTGCAAGAGGGTCTGATGTCACAGCACATGCATACCAAGGGGACCTGAGGTGTGTCCCTTGGAGTTAGCCTATTTTTGAAACATATTCTCTTCAATGAATTTTCAATGTGTCTGCAGCCCAGAGTACCAACTTCAGTCACTAAGAGGGAAACTTTGCACATAGCTCTGTAGTTGGTACAGTGCGAAACTGGGGGAGTTGCCAGACAGCTGGTGTTACACAGCTGCTCCCTCTCCCCTGCTGTGGACTCAGTTTCACATGGCTGGTAACAGTTCTTTGTTTGACACAGCATAACCTGCAAGCAAAGTTTGCTGTCAGAGGTCACTCCATCTGAATGAAGCCATACTAGCACATTAGGCACCTCCTGCTATGGTGCACTCCTTAGCCAGAGGGAGAATTTTGCCTTGTTCCATGATGGGAAGGGACAGACTTCTCTTTCAAGAGCTGAAGGAGTGTGGGCCTCGAGCATTAATGAATGTGGCTTCTCTCAGATGGGCCAGTACCAAGTCCACCTCAAACAGCTCAGTCATTTTACTTGAAGCCTTTGTACTGCTTAACCAAGCATTATTCCAACCTGTGCAACACAGGGTCCATTTCCTAGTTTTGAAACAGGAGAGTTCTGAAGGTAAGGGAGACAAATATTTTAATACAAATCTATCTTCACACAAGAACACAGGTTAGGATAATGCTTTCATAGAATGTTATTTATCATTTGAAAATGCTAATAAGCACCTCTTCATATGAAGAAATTATTTGACAAACACCATAAAGTGTAATATTGAGACACAGAAACAGGTTTTATCAATGACAAGACAAGTTTACAGAGTCCATAAACATTTGGAATTGCGGAAGGCTATGTAACTAACTCATGGTGCTTTGGTTAATTGCAGCTTTAAATGACAATTTAAGTTGATGCCAACTGTGATTCTATTCAAATATATGAGGTATATGAACTGAACCAACATTTCTGGCAACAGAAGCGCTCATAGCAATACATTTCTCTCTATGCTGTATTAAAAAACCTGATATGTAAATAATGTGTAAGATGTTCACACCATGTAAATGCAGAAATCAAATTGGTTTAAATACACCAAATAAACATATTATTTCATTTTAAGGTGATTATTTTGCCACTTATAACGAGAAAATGGAACAACATACTTCACCGCACTGATAACAACATTGCGCTTTGGTTCGTTATCATAGCTCACACTCTCAATGCCGTACGCCTGAGCAAGCTCATGGATGAGCCGACGGTGTTCTCTGTTCATAGGTGGGAAACAATGACTCTTCTTTGAATGCTTGCTCTGGAGTAGAGAGAGAGGTTACCTTTATGAGAAGACTGAAATATGTCCTCGTAGAATCATCTACATATGAATCTAGCTGGCAACACAAGTACGTCCAGGCAATTTTCTTCTGGGAATATTTATCACTTTTTTGGTTCACAACTATTTAACACTTTTAGCAATGAAATATTTTATACTGAAGTTCATGTAAGAATTTTTAAACTTATACATCTTCCTCATAATTAAATACTTACCAAAAAGTCATATTTTTGAAAGTGACTGAAATGCATGCATATATCTTAAAATTAATGGAAATGACCAGATCTTTCTCTTTACTAACCTTATTGACTGCTTCTATCAGGGCTTTCATTTCTTTCTCAATGTCACTGATAAACTTTACATCTTTTCTGCAACAATGAAGAATTATAAAATTAACTCCAAATCAACTATTATCAACAGTACTTGAAATGTAATAATAAGCATTTTCCTGGCATAATTCAAACAGCGTATCTTTCTCTGTTAACTGACATTTCATATCTTATATTAGAGATATACTATTAGTTTTTCCAGTCCGATTTAAAATATTTCTCTCTGTACAATTAATTATTCTGGAGTGCAAAATCCTCTGTGATTTTAAATGTCTACCCAACATATTTCATGCATATTGTGAATGCTTCATACATTTTCCCTCTTCAAAGGGGAAAACGTTATGGAGGAATTGGTCTAAAAGAACATGCAGGTACATAAAATATAAAATAATCCCCACTGAATGTTCTCACTATTAATATTAGGACTACCACAAATCGGCATTTGGAAGAAAGTCATTGTGAGTCATGGGTGGGTTAAAAATCTAATAAATAAATAAACAGTCCAAGGTCTTTTTCTGCCTCAATTCTGTAATAATGCTGTGTATGTATACAAGTGCACATAGGTATTAGAAATGGATGACACACAGCGACATAGAAAGGAAAAACAGAGAAGAATTTAAATAGGAGGAATTTAAAAACTAACAAGTATGGACACTCTCCACGTCACAAAAACTTAATAACCAAATACTTTTGTTAGACTTTATGGTGCCACAAGATTGCTAGTATGGATGCAGCACACTAATGACTACTCCTCTGGAAATACTTAGAGCAGGGGAAATATTCAAAAGCCTCCAAAGTTTTCCGTATACTAGCAGAAATTCATTGATGACTGGAATAGGAAACCGCAACCAGCACAGTTGCCCATGGCGAAGGGCCAAGCTACTTGTAAGACTGGCAGATTTGTGTGTTAAACTATGGTCTAAATCAATCATACATAAACCACTGGGTGCAACAGAAGGTATAAAAGTGGGTGTGAGCCAAAAGTTCTGAACCTTCCTTTTGCTCCTCTCACTGAGGCTCTTTTCCATCAAGCCCAACTCAGATATCAGGAGCTGCTTAGTAGAAAAACAGCTACAGAAGAGAAAAAGCAGGCAGTATCCCAGTTGTGCTTGATGTCAATGTTCCTGCCTCATCTTGCTAGATAGCAAGGCAAATCTGCTTTTAACAACACTGGTCTGCTGCCATCACACTGGATTTGATCAGATGCTCACTGGAGTACATAAGCTACTGTACTGAGTGACAAATATGCCATGCATAAGGGACAGCATATAACAGTTTTAAATGAATGAATGAATTTATTTATCGATTTATATCCTGCCTTTTTCTGACAAAGGGCTCAAGGCAGCTTATATCATCTCTCCTCCTCCTACCTCCTGTGAGGTAGGTTGGGCTGAGAGTCTGTGACTGGCCCAAAGTCACCCAGCTGGCTCCATGGCCGAGCGGGGACTAGAACCCAGACTGTCTGAGTCCCAGTCCCGTGCTCTTAACCACTGCACCACACTGGCTCTCACTGAATGAATGAATGAATGAATGAATGAATGAATGAACATACCTTCCATCCTCCTTCAAGATGTCACTGTACTTGGGTGCAGAGGCACGAGCATTAAAAGGATCAGAATTATCATCAATATGAAGAGCCTCAGCAAACCGCCTAATTATTGAATATTAAAAACACATATTATTGAGCAAAACACTTACCATCTTGTCACAGGGAAACTTTCAATAATTCCCATCATTCATATGCCCCAAGGGACTACCCCACCCAAACTTTATCCTTGCCATTCTTCTACAGTCTTTACCTTGTACAGCAGTCACACTATTAAATCTAGTTCTGGCTTTTTTGCAAGACATGGGGTTCTCTAAATTATTTCAGTAATTAATGACTCAAGCTTATGCCAAATACATGCCTTTCATTTAGGGAAGCATCAAATGCCTGTAGATAGCTTTGTCATCACCAAAGTACTTTCTGTTGCGCAGCGCTTGCTTTTTCCGCCTATTCCCAGAGGTTGCTAAAGTCTGAGTGCCAGTGGTGAGTTTTCTGTTGGCATGACTGGCGCTCTTGTTGAGGCCCTGTTTGCTGGAGATGACTTGAGTGGTTAGCATAACTACTCCTAAACATGCTTTCCTGACAGGCAGAGTCTGATCAGAAGGTAGGGTAGTGGCTTGCATGCAATTGATGGAACTCTCACTGTGAGTTCAACTAAACACAGTTTAGCTCTTTATCAAGCTTATAACTGGGGCGGAAGCAACAGCAAAGAAGCACCACTGCACTGCATCCCCAAAGAACTTTTTGAGTGGTTTAGGGCCTTTTCCAATGCAGACCAGCAAAGAACCTTGGAAGTAGCATGTTACCCTACTTGCTAAGCATTTGGAGAATAAACTGTTCACATTTGCTATACGTAACACCTCTACTGTGCCAGATCAATCTATCCAGTCTCCTTTCTGTTTGTTTTATTGGACACATTCCAATTGCTGAAGTGTGGAGATGTGAAAGGGGTCATTTGATAACTACGACCTCCTACATGTGCAATCAACTCTTGCTCCTCTGAGTTTATAATACTGAGACAGAAGATGGTAAGCACCTCTGGCGGGGGTGGGAAGCAGTTCTGGACACCTTGAAAAGATGATGATGAGGCCATCTTCTAATGCTCTAATATTCATTGATCCAATTCCCACTGGAAGGCTGAGCTGCCTCTGTGGCATCATGTGCCACTTCTGGACAGAGCTAGGCTGACAAAACATGTATTTTCAGGGATGGTGCCAACAAGGTAATTTGTCTGATATCAACTTTAACTTTTTGGTGTTAGGCGATTTTTTCCCCTCTGGCCTTTTAATATTTTAATCCCTGGGACTGGTTCTGTAGTGCTTGTGATTACTTTTTATTCACTGTATGTTGTTTTAATCCTGCAAAATAATTATTTTGAAGGGTGGGGCAGAAGTCTGTTGAATACAATATAAATTAATTCCAGCACATTCTGGTTACATTCACTTACTTTGGCATTGTATGTAACCACTTACTCAGCAACCATTGGCAAAAAGGAACTGCACACAAACAAATGCATGGAATTCCATTTAGCAGAGCAAGTGGACTTGCAGAAGCAAAACGGGGTGGCCAAGCTCTTCCTCAGCACCCAACGCAGAAGCCAAGAAGGCTGCCAAAGGAAGGACGCTCCCTCCGTTCCCCATACGGAAATGCAGTGAGCTGCTGCAGGAAGGATGGGCTTTCCCACCTCTCCTTCCCCACAGGAAGCTGCTAACTTTTCCCTCTTTTTTCCCTCATTAACTATCTTACTACCATTATTACTACAGGGCTGTCTTACTACTCTTATTATCATTTAGTTCTCTGTATTTTTAGTACAACTTAGCTGGCTTGTTAGTCTCGTTAAAATAATTGATAAGATGCCCACCTGTTTCTTTCAAGAGCCAAACATTCATCATCACACTGCAGCCTAGAGGAAACAAGACACAGCAAATGAAGGGTTGTTCAACTGTATATTTTATTGCACCCATATACCAATAAATGCTATTCCAAAAAAAAAAGCCAGGACAGAGCATCTTTGCTACGACTTATCAACTTGGCATGTCAAAGGGAAATTTTAAGTGCTTGTGTTTGAGGTTACCTGACATTTTTACTGGAACTTCCAAGAAGCACAGGAAGCTCTCCTGGTCACAGTCAAACCCCAGGCCAACCTAGCCACGTAATGCTGAGGCCAACTGGCGGCAAGTCTCCTCAGCTTCAGGGAGAATTTTTCTTAGCCCTACCTGGAGATGCCAGGGGTTGAACCAGGGGTATACTAAATGCAAAGCATGTGTTCTACCACCAAGCCACAGCCCCACACTTCCTCTCTCACCATCCACAGCAGATGATGGAAAGCTTATGAATGGCAATGGATGAAAAAGCAACTGCTGCAGGACAAACTAAGATCCATTAACAGTCAAAATAGTTATCAATGTAAGTAAGGCTTGGCTTATTCTTTTACTTAATTACTGTCTGTCTATAAGAAATTGCAGTCAAAGGGGCAAATGCTAAAATATAAAATGCAAAATTGTAATGAAAACATAAAGGCATATCAGTGCAAACCTATCAATAAAAGACTCACAACCCATCTGTTATGACCTACTTCAGCATACGGTATAAAATCAAAAGCTGCCTAAATAGAAACATTTTACATACTGGTTCATAAAGTCTATAAGCCCCATAACAGTAGCATATAGTTTAGATTTACGCATCACTTTCAATATGTAATTACCTGTTTTGCTTCATTTCCTTTTTGGTAATCAATCTGCTTATCTCTACTGAATCTCCAAGCTGTGGATCTGTTAATTTAGAGGCTATAGAAATAGCAGCTATTCTGAAAGAGAATAATACTTTATGACATATGTGACAAGTGTTTAAATGGGGCTGCAAAGATTGCTGGGTGTGTCAGGAATAAAAGGAAAGTTAGCTTCAGAAATCTTTGCCATTCTCAAAAGCGAGGACAAATTTAAAAAGATGGTATAGATCACAAAAGATAGGGGGACTGGGCATCCTTAATATAAAGTTATATTATATAGCTAATCAACTGAGGTATATTCCAGATATTATATAACAACCTGGTAAGTTAAAATGGCAAAAACTAGAAACTTCTCAATTAGAAGGTTCCTTGATAGATTTTATTTTTAATTATGGAAATAAAAATATTAAAAAGGTAGAAAATCCTTTCCTTAAGACTACATTACAAAATGGAATACACATAAGGGAAAATATTTGAGAAGAAATATTAGTAAGGAAGATTGAGAAAATATTTGGACAAAGGGGATACTAAAACGTTTGTCAGTAAGAATAAAGGAAAATTTCTACAAAATTGTATGGAAGTGGTACTTAACCCTAATGCACTTGAATTGTATAGATAATGAATGCTCCAATTTGTGTTGAAGATGTGATAATGAAGTGGGTACGTATTTTCATATGTGGTGGGAATGTGAATAAATAATGAAATTTTAGAAATAAGTTTTTAAACAGTGCAGTAAAATGTTAAGTCTAAATATAGACTCATGCCCTGAGATTGCATTAGGTTCAATGTTTGATTTAAAAATGGAATAGAAATAGTAAAGTAATTTAATAACTGCAGCAAGTCTAACTATAGCTAAGAATTGGAAACTAAAATATGATTACCAATTGTCTGATTGTTATTGAGAAGTTTGGAACATAGCTATTAATGACAAATTAACATGTGGTATTAAAGTAAGAAAGGGGCACATAAGGAAAAATAAGTTTAATAAGATTCGGGGTTGGTCTGTCTGTCTGTCTGTCTGTCTATTTATTTAAACATTTCTATGCTGCCCCATCGCAACAAAGCCTCAGGGCGGCTCACAACAATAAAATTATACAAATGCATTTAAAAACCTTCCCACCCCCATTTAAAACATATTATGTTTTAAAGAAAGGGAAAGGATTTGAGCCATCAAAAGAATCGTTACATTTTTGAAGGGGGGAATACCCTAAAGTATTTGAAAGTTTTTCTTTCATTTCTGACATGTATCCTTGGTCCTGGGGAGCACAGTAGTGTACTAATTATTGTATGTTGATTTTTATGTTTCTATTTTAAATGTAAGATTTTTTAATTTATTTCTATTAAGAATAGAAAAAAAATCTTTGCCATTCTACAATGATGCATTTCTTCTATTGGGAATACCTGACAAATACATGGTAACTTGCCATTGCAGATTGAATACTTGACATTAATTGTGACAACTGAAAACCTCAATGCAGCATCCACTACTCCATTCAGACAATTACATTCTTATATACCACACAATATGATTAAAATGCCAACTTGTCTCCTGACAGGTTTTATTAAAAGTTATATGAAGTGCTTCTTTTAAAGAGTACAACAAGGTATATTAAATCTAGAAATATATTTGCAATTAATATAACTAAGCATAAACATTGACAAGTTAATACAGACCTCAAACAATTCTTCCCATATGAAACCACCATCTTACAATAGTAAAGAGTAAAAGGAAGTGAATATATTGCAGCAAAAGAACAAAATAAACACCCAGTTTGAGAGAACAAGAGAACAAAAGTAGATGAGGAAGAATAGCTTTTCCTAGGACAGCTGGATTAATTGCTACCATATTAATAAATTCAGAGACAGAGCAATAGGTAATTATGATTACTCTACAAAAACAAGACTATCAAGAAAAATAAGAAATCATAGCCTAAGCATACCTTTGATAAGTGCTTGAAGCTTCTGAACAAATCATAGTTTCCTTTCTTCTTCCACATTCACACTGAAGTTCAACCTGTTATGTCACAAAAACAATCATTTCCCCTTAATATGACTATAATGATTAAATTGTACTGATTTAAAGCCACAACAACTTTATTCTCACAACTGAAATTCATTTGCCTTTTTTAAGACAGTTATCAAATTGAAAGTCACACTACTACATTAAGTAAATCAAATGATCTGCCGAACAGCCTCCTGAACTGACTGAGCTTTAAGGTCATGCCGACAACAATGGACTATGCATTTTATTAATTATGCCTTGATTAAAACTGGATGTGGTGTATGTCTGTAGTTGAAATGGCCAAGGTGTTTCAGTTTTCCACTTCCCCCTACAAAACGTATGCAACATACTCACTGAATGGATAGAAAATTTTAAAAGGAGAGGAAGGGAGAATTAAACAATATTTAATGGCTCTTTGAGGAAATAAGGCAACAGAATTCAAATGCCAGTGAGGCTTTGATACATGGAACTGTATCAAAGTTCAAACTGTATCAAAACAAGTGACAAAAACAGCTTAAATAAAAAACGGCACCTTTCTATTCTGCAGTCTGAAGCAATGCTTTAAGTTTAGCTTTATGTTTAAACAAATTATGCTATGCCATCAGTCAAAATGACAAGAGATTTAAACTAATATTTTAAAGAAATGTCTGATCATTGGCTGAGATCGGCAATGCCTTTCTGCTGCCACCTACCTTCGCGCTACAAGACGTCGTCGGACAAGGCAAAGATGGATGGCACGGAGATGTGCACGGGTGATTACAATGAAGCCTCAGAATAGTACATGGCTGCCTGCACTCTTCATCGATGAGGCATTCTCCTTTGTGGCAGATTCTCTTACATTTGTGCATTCCACATTTTAACATTCGATCACAGGGAAGGCCACAGGAGATATCAGTGAGGTAACAAGGAATATTGTTCCGCAACTAAATCAGGAAGGAAAAATACGGAGACGGATATTGAATGGATACTGATATTGAATGTATATTTACAATTGGATATGCTTTCTACTTATGACAGACTCAGAAAGTTCATCTCACACTGTGGAGTGATATTTGGCAGACTTATGAAGAGATTATCTATGCACATCCTAAGCTCCTGAATGGGTTTATCATATGTCTAATTCAAAATCAGGCACTGGTGTGAGAGAGATTTGACAAACCTAGCTAGTAACTGGCCTACAGTTGTCTTCCACTTCTGGATCAAAGCTGGGTTTCTTCAAGAGCAATATGGGTACTCTTCTTTTAAGTGGATAGGTTCCACCGCCTCTCTCAAGGAGGAATTGACTAGAGTCAACTGGCCACCCCTTTTTTATTTGATGTTAAGAAACCACGATGGGTCCTTCCAAAACAGAACTACCCTATTAGAGGAGTCCAAGTCATGCCAGATACATACAATTTTATCTTCACATATGAATTTATCAGTGAGATGCTGAGGGTGTGACCAATTTCAAATAAATGGTGTTGATAGAATGCTTAGAATTCTTACAGGAATCCTGAATATTTGTCAGTCATTATACCATTCCTTCCCCTCAATCAATCAATTAATTAATTAATTAATTAATTCATTTTTGGATTTATATCCTGCCTTTTTCCTACAAAGGGCTTAAGGCAGCTTACATCTCCTCCATCTTATCCATCTAAATGAGAAATGACATCATTTGCAGCCCACCAAATGATGTCTTTGCTCCAAGTAATTAAAAAATATCCTATGTAAGCTCTTCTAATTTCCTCTGTTCAAAAAAAGTAATGCGAGTTTGCCAAAATTGAAACAAATTTTAATCAGTATTAATTCTACTTTCACATGCAGATTGAGATGGGGGGAAAAACAGCTCTGATTATGATCTGCCCTGCATAGCCAATCAGGTGAAGCGATATTGATATCTCTGGTCTGGATGATGTGCACCTGTTGTTTTATGTTTTCATTTAAGTTTACAATCAATAAAATATACGAGAATACTTTTGCACATTTCTATAGGCATATTCAAATGAAAACATTAATTACAATTTTGAAGCTGTCAGGATTGCCTACTATTACATAGTATTGGTATCAATCCACTGTTACTACTGAATATTTACAAAGAATGAATGTATCCCCAACATGTCTGCACATAAGAAAATAAAACACAGCTGCAATTTAACTTCCAGAATAAAGCACGAACACACTTACTTCATGCCTTCCCATGCACCATTTCTGAACGAGGTATGTACACGGTGGACACTTCTCTTCACTATGACAGGAATGATACACTTCAGCCACAGAGTAAAAAGAGAGGATTAAATAATGGACAAAAATCTTTTGAAATAAAAACAATAATCAGCCATACTCAATCTTGAAAAGTTAAGAGAGCTCTAAATAATATCTATAATCTAGGTTATTATTTAAATATTTTTTTGCTTGTTTCTTTTCTATAGTGCCCCACAGCCAAAGTTCTTTGGGCAGTTTACACAGTCTATAAAACAAATGATAAAAACAGAATTAAAATATCATAAAATGTTTTTATTATTATTAATTTCATTTCTATACTGCCCATTGCCAAAGCCAAAGGTTAAAATCAGAAGAAAAGGTTTAAACAGCTAAAATGATAAAAACAGTCCACATGACTCATTGCACTATGAGAAAGCATTTAAAAGCAAGCTGGATATTAACTCAATTTGTACTATAAATTATCTCCCCAAAATAACACTACTCCATGTTAGTTGAAAAATAATAATTAATGACAATTAGTCTACTAATAAATATTGGATATTTTATTCAACTCCCTTTTATGTCAAATTACATAAAATGCCTATTTTTAACATTACGTTACAGCATAATGTTATATAATAAAATACTACTAATAATTAAATACTTTGAATGGCTGGATATTTGCATATTAATGTAACAAAAATGTCATAGAATTTATAAGTTTATTAATTCTAAGGTTCAAATTCAGAGCACACAACTGCATTTGTTTATTTCTTATACCATACAGTTGACTATACTCTTTATCTGTTTCAAAGTTCTGTTTTAAAATTCGCTTTTCATAAATTTAGATATAGGACTTACCTGGATGATCACACTCATGAGGTCTGGTACATGAATTTTTACATTCGGGTGGCCGGGTGCCACAGGGAATTGGAGGATAAATCACTGATTCACCACAGTAACAAGTTAATTCCTCAAAACCTGAAGTAAAACAAAATCAAAGCTAGTCCTCACTTTAATCATGCTTAATAATTAACAGCTTTCTGAGATATGTGGCTGAACTAAAAGTTCAAATAAAACACGGGAAGATAAATACAGCAAAATAGATGGCAGACTTTTTTTTTAAAGAAACAAAAATAAATTAGACACCATGAATCAGCCTGGTGAAAAGCAGAAGAGAAAAAGAAAGATGCATCATGTAGAGAGGATAAGTAAAGCCATGGTTGTAAATTGGTTAAGGCTGTTATGGAAGATTCAGATATTGAACAAAAAAATTGAGCAAGTTCCCGAGAATCCTGTTAATTGTTGCATAAAGATACCATGTGTTTCAGGTTATATCTAACTACAGAAACTAGAAGAACAATGGAGGTTTCTTGGGCAGTAGTTTGGCTTCCATAAAACACAGTAGAATTAAATGTGTAAAAGAACAGAATTCAGCTCGCTTTTTTCTTGTCTTCTGCACAAATGCAGGGAGCAGCTTCTAGCCATGAACATAAAGCATAAAACAATGTGACACAGAACCCTGGATCTTCACCAGGTTCACACACATCCATCCTCCTCCTGGTGTAAATCATCCATCTGGATGACCAATGCTCTTTGGGTGCCAAATTCAGGCCTAAAGCATGTTAGAAAGAACCCAGATACGTCACATCATCAAAAAGTGTCTGGAGTTGCATAGCAACCAACCATTTGAACATCATGCCCAGAATAGCTTTATCTGCAACCAGCCAGCAGCTGTTACAATCTTCCAGGTAGGCTTCTTCAGAAAGGGTTCACGAATATACCGCATTTTTTGCTCTATAAGACTCACTTTTTTCCCCCTCAAAAGTAAGGGGAAATGTCTGTGCGTCTTATAGAGCGAATATGTGTGTGCAGTAAGTCTGTCAGATGTGCAGCCCATGGGGAAGTGATGGGGAATGTGCCTGTGATGATGTGCCCATTTGATTCAGAATATTTTTTTTCTTGTTTTCCTCCTCTAAAAACTAGGTGCGTCTTGTGGTCAGGTGCGTCTTATAGAGCGAAAAATACGGTACGTACAAACACATGCAGGGATGCAGTCTTCAAACATTATCTGGAGAGAGGGGGAAACTCGTGTGATTCAGTCCTATGCATTCTACAAAAAAAACCTGATGTATCAACACTGGATGTATCCCTATGCTATGCTAGTCATGAAGTCGTGTCCGACCCATTGCCACCCCATGGACAACATTCCTCCAGGGTCTCTTGTCCTCCACCATCCCCTGAAGTCCATCTAAATTCACACCGACTGCTTCAGTGACTCCATCCAGCCACCTCATTCTCTGCAATCCTCTTCTTCTTTTGCCATCTATTATTCCCAGCATCAGGGTCTTCTCCAGTGAGTTATTCCTGCTCATTAGGTGGCCAAAGTATTTGAGTTTCATCATCAGTATCTGGCCTTCTAAAGAGCACCCAGGGTTGATCTCCTCTAAGACTGACTGGTTTGATCGCCTTGCGGTCCAAGGGACTCGCAGGAGTCTCCTCCAGCACCACAATTCAAAGGCCTCAATTCTTCAGCGCTCAGCCTTCCTTATGGTACAGCTTTCACAGCCATACATTGCCACTGGGAAAACCATAGCCTTGACTATACGCACTTTAGTTGGCAGGGTGATGTCTCTGCTTTTTAGTATGCTGTCTAGATTTGCCATAGTTCTCCTCCCAAGGAGCAAGCGTCTTTTAATTTCTTGGCTGCAGTCCCCATCTGTGGTGATCTTGGAGCCCAGGAAAATAAAATCTGTCACTACCTCCATTGCTTCCCCATCTATTTGCCAGGAAGTGATAGGACCGGAAGCCATGATCTTCATTTTCTTAATGTTGAGTTTCAAGCCAAATTTTGCACTCTCCTCCTTCACCCGCATCAAGAGGCTCTTTAGTTCCTCTTCACTTTCTGCCATGAGAGTGGTATCATCTGCATATCTGAGGTTGTTGATATTTCTCCCGGCAATCTTAATTCCAACTGGTGATTCATCTAGCCCTGCCTTTCATGTGATGTGCTCTGTGTATACAGCCTTGCTGAACTCCTTTCCCAGTTTTGAACCAATCAGTGCTTCCATGTCCAGTTTTCACTGTTGCTTCTTGACCCGCGTATAGGTTTCTCAAGAGACAAATAAGATAGTCTGGTACACCCATCTCCGTAAGAACTTGCCACAATTGGTTGTGATCCACACAATCAAGGCTTTGGCATACTCAATGAAGCAGAAGTAGATGCTTTTGTGGAACTCCCATGAATGGGGCGGCATAGAAGTTTGTTTATTAATAAATAAATAAATACATCTTCAATTTCTTTATACTGTTCATTTAAGGCCTTTTCTCTTCTAGCTATTCTCTGAAATTCTGCATTCAACTGGGCGTATCTTGCCCTTTCTCCCTTGCCTTTCGCTTCCCTTCTTTCTTCAGCTATTTGTTAAAGCTTCCTCAGACAGCCATTTTGCTTTCTTGCATTTCTTTTTCTTTGGGATAGTTTTAGTTGCTACCCTCTTGTACAATGTTGCGAACCTCCATCCACAGTTCTTCAAGCACTCTGTCTATCAGATCTAATTCCTCAAATCTATGTCACCTTTACTGTATATTCATCAGGAATGTGATTTAGGTCATACCTGAGTGGCCTAGGGCTTTTCCCTAATTTCTTCAGTTTAAACCTAAATTTTGCAACAAGAAGCTCATGATCTGAGCCACAGTCAGATCCTGGTCTTGTTTTTACTGCCTGTATAGAGCTTCTCCATCTTTGACTGGAGAGCACATAGTCAATCTGATTTCTGTGTTGACCGTCTGGTAATGTCCATGTGTAGAATCGTCTCTTGGGTTGTTGGAAAAGAATGTTTGCTATGACCAGCGTGTTCTCTTGACAATATTCTGCCAACCTTTGCCCTGCTTCATTTTGTACTCCAAGGCCAAACTTGCCTGTTATTCCAGTTCTCTTCTGGCTTCCTACTTTAGCATTCCAATCTCCCATGATGATAAGGACATCATTTTTTGGTGTTAATTCTAGAAGGTGTTGTAGGCTTTCATAGAACTGGTCAACTTCAGCCTCTTCGGCATCAGTGGTTGGGGTATAGACTTGGGGGACGTATCCCACTGGATGGCTAACCAAGCAGACCATACTTCTACAGAAAATGGGCACTAATCTAGAAATAAATTTGTTGTAACTGAGCAAATGCTGTGGACTCAGTCACAACTAACCTTTGCTGGTCTGTGCCCTATGGGCTGAATCACAAAACAATGTGATTTTGAACAAACGGATGGAATTTTGAACAAATTAATGCGCTCCCTGGAGAGGTTCGCCAGGCGAAGGTCTTTTTATTCAAGTCATATTTTAATTGTTAGTTAGGTGTGTTTATAATTTGCTGTTATGTATTTATGTATGTATGTTGTAGTTAATAACTGTTGGCTTTTTGTTGTTGTTGTTGTTGCCGAGATGCACCGAGGGGGGCAGGGATATAGTGTTTATTGTTTAGAGTTTTATATTGTATTTTATTGTAATATTGTATTTTATTACACTGTATTTTAACTGTTGTAAGCCGCCCCGAGGCTTTGATGCGATGGGGCGGCCTATAAATGTTTTAATAAATAAATAAAAATAAAATATTAATCTGAAAACTTAAGACCAAACGATCCTACTGTATACTCACTGGTCTGCCAGCACTTCTGACAGTTGCCACGGTGGCAAGGTTCTTCACATCTATGAATGCCACAGTTGAGTTTGCGTCCACAAATCAAAGAGCACCTGTGTTCCTTATCCTGGGGGGAGGAAAGAAGAAAAAGGAGAAAGTAACTAAGGAACCAAAAAAACAGTTGGAGGGAGCTAATACTGCTTTCCATACACAGAGCTCTACTGGGTCTAAAGTATCACAGATGTCTGGTTTCCCCGATACTGTTTGATCTGACAGTGAAAGGAAGCATTATGAGAACTACTTTTGTATATTGTAAGGGATTTATGTTCTACCCTTCCAAATAAATTTTCTAAATTTTATTCCATATAAATAAAATGCAATCAAAGATGAATTCAAGAATATAAAAACTGAGAACAGAAAAAGCAATTTCATCAAGAATTAACAGATATGGGGGCATTAAAGAGCCTGGGAAAAGAAAAAGGGAGCAGAGCCGCAGCAGTGCAGTGCCGCCAACTATCAGTACAGACAGCCTATCCTGAAGGACACTGTGGTTGATAGTAACAAAAGTCTCTGAGAAGTCCAAGACAACCAAAAAGCTTGTACCCACATGGTCCCTCTCTCAGCAAAAGACAATCTCTATTCTAAAATCAGGCTGGAAGCCCACTTAAATAGATCTAGTTAATCTGTTAGGTTCAAGAGAGCTTGGACTTGAATGGCAACAACTATTCAAGCACCTGGTCTAGGAAGGGAATACTGGCTACTGGCCTATAGCTCTTATCATCTGCATTCAGATAAGGCTTTTAAAAAAATGGCCTAATTAGCCTCTCCTTTAAAGAGGCTGACACTATGCCCTCTCCCAAGGAGATTATTACCTCCTGGTTCCAACCTGATATCCTCTCCTTATTAGAAGTAATAAGCCATGAGGAGCAAGGGCCGAGTACAGAAATAGTTGATCAGATCTGGCCCCAGGCCTTGATAACTAAAACTCATCCAATTGACCTGGACCATATGGCACTTTGGACTACTATTGGAACTGCATTAAATGTGGTGTAGAACTCGTGATCGGTTTGAGCAACTTCACCTTCAAAACACTGTGCAAACTTGTCAGAGTACTACTAAGGGCTCCATCTCTGCTCAGGAGTAAGTGTTCTGCTGCAATTGTGTCTCCCACCCAAGTCATCTGCACTCTACAGAATGGCCAGGTCTTTGCTGGGAGCATGAGCCATTCAAGTAGGAAAATCTCCCAGAACACTCTGAAAGCCACTGAACTCCATTAGTCTCCATGGCTAGAGCATTTTAATAGGTCCTCCATCCTCGCAGAGCGAAAAGGACACCAAGAATCTAAAGCTGGATAAGAAGTGATCCCATCATGCGACAGATGTTAATTTCCCCACTGTCAGATCACCATCCTCCTGTCCAGTTCAGAAAATGGTTTCTACTGGTTTTTGACACCAAATCCACTTCCATCAGCTCCAACAGGGAGCCTGAAGGGCACTGGCTCAGATATCCAACACAAGGTACAAAACACTCAAGCTCAGTACTTGCATTAAAAGGAAGCCTAGACAGGGAGAAAGAATTTCTGCCAACCTCAGCAACCTGCCTCCCAGCCCCGCAAGTTAAGAGTAGTTACTGTACTGAGTATGTAGAAAGGCACAGCTGAGAGAGACCAACCTCTCCCCATTCCCCAACCCAGGTCTCAGTAAAGCACAGCAAGTCAACCCTGGCATCCATAACCAGATCATGCCTGAGGAAGGTCTTGTTTTGGACTGACCTGGCACTGAGCAGCTCTACTACCTACCCGCAAGGATAAACTGGTAAGACCACCAGGAACCAAATGGCTGGAGGTAGAACCAGAAGAGGGGAGAAGAAATCTAGCCCTACTTGTTAATTCCACAGTGCCATTCCTCAGTGCCTCAGGCACTTCCCCCTACCCATGACTCCCAAGACTATCCAGGTTTCCCAGGCACATCTTAAAATAGTAATGCAAAACAGAGAGCCACAGCCTCACTGCAGCTGCAAACAAAGGACAAGTAAAGTTCACAATTATTCCTCTTTTCCCCAAGCTGCTGCCCTTGGATCTCATATTCATGAACTTACCACACAACAAATTTCATTACACTTGTGTCGTCCACATGACAGTTTCTTGTTACATCGCTTGTCACACAAGAATGCAACTTCAACTACAAAGCAGAAAATGTATTTAAATTATTGTTATGCATTGAATATTAATATATCTACCCTTAGGCTCCACACTGTATCTAATTCAAATAACAACTGCAAGATCTATGTAAGGATTGTATTCAAAACGTGCAGAAAGAAAACCACACTGACAGGATAATGTAATATTCATAGACAAGATGCTTTTCCATTCAAAAGAAAACTATTATATAGTCAACATTTCTTGCACATTTGAATTCTAAGGCATGGACCTTTTGCTTCTAATCTAACATATGACAAATTTAATGATGCCTCATACAAAACAGAAAAATGGTTTATCAGTTCTATGCAATGCCAGGGGAATATGGTATAATTCATACATGCACAAGAATTTTATCACCTCCCATGAGATATTGTGTTAGTATAACCTTAATATATACCAGTATAATCTGAACACAATACAGCAGTATATATTCTACTCTGCATTTTTTCTCTGAACTAGCTAAGGCAGCCTTTCCCAACCTGGTTGCCTTCAGAAGTTTTTTGACTGCAACTCCCAGAATTCCCATCCAGCAGAGCTAGTGATTGGGAATTCTGGGTGTTACAATCCCAATGTGTCTGGAAGGCACAAGGTTGGGGAAGGCTGATCTAAGGTATGGAAAACCTGAAAATGACAAGGGCCACAACTGACACATGCAGCTCACAATATTGACTATGATCAGCAAAAATACAGGTCAGGATGGCTCCTTCTTTCTCCACAGCTAACACTTCAATCAAGTGACCTTGTGAATTGCAACCAGAACATTTAAATGTGAAGGGAGGAGCTGTAGGCAAGAATAAAAGATTCCTTAGATGGAAACATAGTCCTTTCTGTCCAACTCAGACTAAGCCAGGTGACTCTCAGACCTTACATAACAGCTTCAGGGCTTACAAAACAAAGATCCAATCCAGCACCTTCTACTACAAAGTCCCAAGCCTAAAACCTTAAACAGCAGCAACAACCAAGAGGAAAACTTAATTAGAACTAGACACACACATTTAATGCTAATAGGAAGTAAGTTTACAAAAACAGAATATTTTATAGAAGAACAAGAGCAAGTATTGTTTTGAAACATGAGCAGGGCAATACCACAAAACTGACTAAACCTGTCTGTATGTTACCAACCGCATCAGACACCAATAGAGCAGAACCTCAAGAAGCCACCAATCCAAAGCAGCCAATGGAAAGGATAAGTCAGCACCAGAGAAAGAACATGGTAATTTTTCCCCACCCCTGGTCTGGTTTACACCCAAAAGACTTTGGCTAATATGGATCACCTCAGATTTGCTAATCATGAGCTAGGTGGAAACACTCTTCCCAGGCTTTCTAAGGCAGCAGAAAGTTCTCACCCACACTCAAGCTCATCCCAATTAGTAGTAGTTGTACTGTGGATTTGAAACCTGGTACAATCTAAGACATCCCCCACCTGGGCGGCCAAGGTGCCTAACAAAGACATGCAGGGCTAACCTTACCAAGTGGAACCATCTAAGCTGCTAAAACCCACAAGGGAACATAGATTTCTGGACAAATATTGCTGCACATAGTCCTGATCTCATATTCATAATATGATAGCAATTTTATTGAGTATTTACCTTGATTTTTAAGAGAGGCACATGGAACTTCCTAAAGAAAAAAATATATAATTCAACAGACATTCAAAGAGAATAAAGCATGCTACTATAGCCTTTTTTAATCACTACAAAAATACTCTAAGCTAGCTTGATTAGGGATGAAGACTCAGCTGAGTGTGAATAAGGCACCTGATCTCAGAAGCTCTAATGAAGTACTCAGTGGGTGTGTTCACACAATATGACAAGCCACGATGGGCTTTTTTTTTTTTTTAATCATAGCTTGTCTGTTGTGTCATCCAAACTACATTGTGCTATTTTAGTATGGTATGTTTTGTGTTTAGAAACCACAGACAATGTTCTGTTCTATGGCTTCTCAAACCACAAAGGCTTGTTGTGTCACATGCACCTGGAAAACACAAACCTGGTACCAAGGCATGAGCCAGATGGCTGCTTGGTAAGAGTGGCCCATTGTTGCTCTTGCCAAGTGGCTGGACAGACAGATGCATCCCTGCTATGCCTGCCTCCTGTCCAAAGTATCTTCTCTGGGGTAGGAGCAGGCTGGTCACTGCAGGGAAAGAAGTAGCACCACTTAGCTCCCCCCTCCCCCCCACCTCCAAGTTTTTGCCCAAGTGTAGACAGTGCCGGATTAGTTCCTCTGAAGCAGGAGGTGGGGGTGCCTGATCAGTTCCTTCATCCTCTCTGCTGTGCTTCAGGGCATGATCCTGATTGTATGACAGAGGCTATCTGACAGCTACAATTGACCAAATTCAACTCTGAATTGTGTGAGCAGCCTCATTCCTTCCTGTAGTGCCTCCCGAGATACTGCCTGGAGGGCTGAGTGGTAAAGAAATGGCAGCAGGAAGGATATTTACCACCATGAACCTGAGCATATTGTCAGGTAAAACCTGTGTGCCATGGTAACAATGCATAACAATTGCCTGTTATGACCACTGAACTCAGCCAGTTTGTTACATCAAACACTAACAGGTGGTGAGGGCAATGAAGAGAGCGGCAGCTTTTTCACAATCAACAAGCAGCTTTCAGGTACTAACTCAGGCTGAAATGTCTCCCTGGAATTTCAATATATGGAAGACCCTATTCAAGTGCCTAAGGACAAGAACTTGGATCTGGGTAAATGAGTCAATGCATCAGGAATAGGTGGCTAGATGGAGTCACTAAAGCAGTTGGTGTGAGCTTAAGTGGACTCTGGGGGATGGTGGAGGACAGGAAGGCCTGGAGGAATGTTGTTCATGGGGGTCGCAATGGGTCGGACACGACTAACAACATCAGGAATAGGCTGAAAAGAAATGTGTAACCTGTAGAAACACTTGCATCCGCAAACATCCTCTTTGTCCGAAAGCAACATTTACAGAAAATAGTAGGGCTCTTTAACAGGAGATAGTATATTTTCCTAGAAACCAATTTGAAAATAAATTTATGTCCCAAAACCTAAAAGCAGGGCACACGTTGAATCAATCATGGACTGGATGATAAATACACATTAGGGATCAAGGTTTTAAAATGTAGGAAAACCAGCTATCTTTGCGAGTTGACACTTGGGTATCACCTCATTTCAGAATAGCTGCATGTTCAAGTAAATATTGGTTCAAGCCTAATCCACAAGTTGAGATCACTGGTCTTAAAACTTTTGTAAAACGGAGGAGGAACAGCCAAATGATCTCTTAAGTGATACATCCATTTCCAATAATGCCTGGCACTCTGATGAAACATTTTGTAGGGATTCTAAGATTGCACATTCAATAATAGTAGTACAATACATTTATGATGAAGTATATACATTATACAGGACAATGGGGGGAAAACATTTTGATAGGGTGAGATTAAAAGACACAAATATAAAAATAGAGGGGATAACACATTTCAATCTTTCATATGTCAGAGATTGCTATTTTTTTACTTTCAATATTATGTTCCTTATCCTTTTCACAAATTACCTTTGTTTTTAAAGAACATCTGCAGTAAATCTTTGACGTGCGAGAACACAGTCCACATTCTCCTTCATGGCAGAGGTTTTCACATGTATGAACAGCACCTATGCATAATGAAGACTGTATTTTAACTGAAGCTTTAATAAATTGCAATAACACACTTCCTAACCAAATTAAGTAATCATAGAATTCAGGCTTCAGAAATAAAATTAAACTAGATGCACAGTACACTACTTTCAAAATTCATTTTGAAACATTTTCACATTTATAATGTATAGATGGATAACATACTATTCATATACTAGTCACAAGCAGGTTAGGGTGAGAGAGTGACTGGCTAGAAGTTACCCAGTTAGTACCACAATTAAGATTTGAGAACAGGCATTCCTGGCCCAAATCTGATACTTTAATTGCGGCCTTTCCCAACCTAGTACTTTCTAGATGCTTTGGACTTCAACTCCCATCAGCTCCAACCAACATGGCCAATAATCAGAAATGCTGAGAAATGTAGTCTGATACACCTGAGGGGTACCCTGTTGAGGAAGGTTGCTCTATCCATATATCACATTGGCTGTCTATATCATAATGGGACACGATTTATTAAGTCTTGTTCAGATTTTACGTGGAAAAAATATTGCCTTTGGAGATGCAAGAGGTCGTGCCAAAATATAAATACCGAGTAAACGATGGAGGAGTTTACAACTGTTTTTCCACCTTCCTCTTTGTATATAAAGTTCTTCTATATAGATTCAATTTGAACGTTTACCATGGAAACGAGGCATACTTTTAGTCAAAATAGGTTTTTTGAAAAAAATATCTTTTGTTCTGAAAACTGAAAAGTCCCAAGGAGTTTTAAGTACATAAGCAAGGAAGAGTCTAATTACCATTGCTACTACAAGGTAGAGACTTTCCACATGTTCTTCCACACGAAGGGATGGGGTCTGTGCAGAGTTTGCGTTCTGTACACCCCAACTCTAATAATTTACTAAGAGGTGTCTGTCCACAAGGACAACAGTGCACTACTTCTGGAAGCCGCGGGCAGAGCTGGCAAGACTGGGGATGGCATACTTGTGCGCAGCTGTGCATGCCACAGGACAGCTTTCTGAAATGAAAAAGACAAATTATGCTTTCTGAGACTACATAATTTCACCACTGGTCACAAAATCAGGCTCTTGTTCTAAGTATGTATGTATGTATGTATGTATGTATTTATTTATAGCATTTTTTTATGCCGCACCCATCGCCGAAGCCTCGGGGCGGCTTACAAAAACAATTTGCATAACATTAAAATTATTTTGGAGTTTCTCGGCAGATGTACAAGCAATTAAATAAAAACCCCATTAACAATTAAAGCTAAGTAGAAGCTTTTCCTTACTTGCCGCAAATCCTCAGACAGGAGAAATGCTCCTCACTTGCTCCACACAACATTTCTCGAGAGGTACTCCCACAGTAGCACTCTATACAGAAGGAGACATGCGGAGGTGGGACAAAAGAAGAGAAAGAGGCTGAAAAGGACCTGCAACTTGAAAGGACTGCATCATGACAGACATGGTTTGCTTCTTGTACATGGTATGATACTCAGATCTTCAGTCTGACCATTAGCTATGTTTATAATTCATAAAATAAGAAAAACTGAAGTACTGTGCATTTGCTGTTACAGCAACTGGTCATTCACCCTAAGATACATCATAAAACACTTGAATCATTTTAGTGATGATGAAGTTTTCTGGATGAACCTTAGTGGGTCAGATATTGCCTATACTAACTAGTATAAGGAAGGAAGGACGGACGGAAGGACGGATGGACATAGAAAAACACTATTTCACTGACAATCCTCTCCAACCCACTATTTTTCCCTGATGAAGAAAAGTTGTTTTCTTCAAGTCCTGTTCAGTGACTGCTAGGACTCCATAGAGCTACTAGCAGGAGGGATGGGGGAGGGAGGGCAGGGCAGTGAGCTGTAGTTAGAACCAAACTGACTTCAAAAGGCAAGAAAGCCACAGTTGTCTGAACCCAGCAGCATGGTTTGCTATGCACAGGCCACTCTGGCCAGGCTCACACAACATGACAGGATGCTCCTGGCTTACCAGCCAGTATATGACTTTCTCTCTCTGGGCGAAGGGAGCCAGAGCTTTCTTCAGAGTGCACCAGTCCTCAGTCTTTTA
>JAIXND010000773.1:21307509-21362340 GCA_023646645.1 Varanus salvator macromaculatus | reverse complement strand
AAGCAATTAACCTCGGTCCTATTCCTGTTGTATTTGTTATTCCACTTCATTAGTGCTTCTACTTCCTAATACCAATGAAAGACAGGATATAGGAATGCCAGAACTGGAAATTCTTGCTTCCTAGAACTCAACGGCTCTGCTTAAGAACATAATCCTCCTGCACACTGATTTCTATAAATTTTAGAATTTTATTAGCAATTTAATTTTACACAAAAAGTATTAAAAATAGAGAAGTTTTCATGCCAATTCTTACTCACCTTGTTTTACAGTCAATTCACACGGCTGGCATTTTCCTGAGTGGCATATTTGAGCACAGCTATGTTTACCACAATTCAGAACATTCCCACATATATTAGTACACTGAATTGCATTAGAATGTCCACAGCGAACTGAATGGCTGTAAAGAAAACTGAATTAGTCATCAGCAATGGCTGAACAAATAGAATGCTGTATTTAACCCATCCTCCAAATTACCTCAATGATATTGCATATATTTATAAAAAGGGCCATTCATATTAATAGGCAAGAAACTTCCTTCAGGTTTTGATAAACACTCTTTTGAGGGTTTTGCTAAATTAGAAGGAACATATTTCCATAAAAGTGCAAACCTTAGGGAAATTTATTAAATCAGGAAAAATACTTCTGGCATGACAGTGTTTAGTGTGTTCAAACATGTACTTTTGCATAATTTGAAAATTCTAAACCATTATTTATAATCACAGAAGTGTAGCAGCACACAGCAGGTTATACCAAAAAGTAACTTTAAAGTAGCCTATATTTTATTCAGAAGAATAGGTATGCATCCATTCTCAGATACAAATGTGTTGTCTGAGTTGATTATATGTGTAAATAATCATTCATCCCTAAGTCAGCTAGACATACTAACTTTATTCCAAAAGAAAACACTTGGAATAAAACCCATTTTTTATTTGGTTCCACTTCACATATATGAAATGGTTTAAATTGTATTAAAGCAAAAAGGGGTTAATATACTGTTTTTGTAAATACATCTGCAAAGGATTCAGCACAATCTCAGAAGAGATTTTGTAAAAACTCACATGATGTAAAAAAAACAACAACACCATGGGTACCACCAAATTATTGCTGCTTGTGTGAAAGGGGCTTGGGAAGGTCACAAATGAGGTGGGGAAAATTTGTCTTTCTCTTTTTACTAGCAAGACCCCTCTCCTGGAGCTAACACCTTCCTTGAATAGAAACCCTTCTGCTTGCAGAATGCAAGACCTGTATACAACCCATTATTCTTTAAGATGAACTGACCTCTGTGAAAAGTACTGGATGGGCTTAACAGCAGTTTCTTTTTGTCCTCCCTACCTGGCTTAAACATTAATATGAAACATGTTTTTCGGAAACCTTGATTTGATTTGCAGTATGAGAAGTTTATTGGCTCAACAAGGTCCCATTCTGTGACTATACTATAGACGATACTATTAACGCTAGTACATTATAAACTATACAAGAGGAGGATATAATGCAATTTCAAAAGCACAATTAATCTAATCTAAAACTGAATTGTAATCATATATGAATGATTACCTATCATACTACCAAAACGAAAAGCAGCATAAAATGGAAAACCTGATCCTAGTGGTCTTACAATATTTACCTTTCATTATTTTTCTTAGTTTTAATGAAAGGACATTTTTTCTTTCCAAGGACAACCTGAGAATATACATTTTAAGAACAAATGGTAAAAAAAATGAAAACTTTGTAGGTCATCTCAGAAATTGTGGTTTGCTTTCTCAGCTATGCCAAAAATTATCTATAAATTGTGAATTGTCTGAACATTCTAACTTAATGGGAATCTCACTCAGCCCCCGGCACAATTAGTCAACAGGAAGAGTTATTTTTGGTGTACATCACAGAGACACTGTTCAATTGCTAGGTAATCACAACAAAGGGTAGCATCTATTTCTGTGTGGATTTAACTGTATAGCCTATGGGGGTTATATTCACCTGTGCACACATAAATCACCCACAGAAACATTAGCCTGATCACAATATCCTGCTGAAAGTTTATTAAATATTCATATATTTCTCATGCATTTCTTATCTAACCTTCTTCATAACACCCCACAGCATACTTCTGGGATTTCTAATTCTCGTAATAGACTGGTCATTGCTAAAAGCACTTGTCACAATCCAGAGAAGAGCATTACACAAAGCAAGTCTGGCCCATCCGCTTACAGGTGGCAAACAGGGTTGGCGATTCTGACCGTCAGAAAGTTTTAGCCGATTTCCTGAAATTTACCATGCTATATTTTAAAGTATCATTTCAATTTTTTATTCTTCAATAACATTGCAAAAATAACTTATTTGTGAAAAATAATCCAAAATTTTAAAATATCCTCACCTTGTGCGACCACATTCACATTTTTTGGTCATAAAAGCAGGACATGATGGGCAAGGTCCTGGGTGACAGAGGCTAAAATGCAAAAAAGTACTAAAATGCAGTATTTGTAATATTTTCATTTCAATGTTATTCAATTTTATTTAGCAGATATTCTCATATATTTAACACAAACAGGACTGATAAAGACAATGGCCAAGCGGTGCTGATCTGAAACACTTTATATTAACCATGCACATGAACAGTGCACAGATAAAATTTATGCAAATTTGCCCATGTTTACTTTTCAATATTGATTTGAAAAATACTCAAGGATATATGAGTTTTCTTGACATATAACTGCAATAGCAAAAAGTTCAGGTAAAAGGCATGGAAACGGTAGAAGGCAGGAGCAACAGAACTACAGCAGTAGCAACAAGAAACAGGAAGCTGAACAGGGCAATGAAACTGTTCAGTTTCAGTCATTAGATAGCTTGCCTGTTTCAGCCCGTTTGTCTGCACAATAGGTGGTGTCTGCATTATAGCCCTTGTAATTGCAGGGGTTGCCCTCCAAATGAAAGCTGAAATTCTCAACATGCCATGTGAATTTTCCTTAGTCACCCTAAGGAACACACACAATCTCTCCTGACCCTTGTGCAAACTGCACTCATCACTCTTTTGTGATTTCGAGAATTGTGGTGAACCTCCCGGCAGTATCAGATACTGGGTGGCAGAGAAACAAAATAAAATAACAATTTCAGAGAGAAAGTCACTTCTGATCTTCTAGTCAGACTATGCAGTTAAGCTCCCATAGTTTAGGTTAACAAGGAAAGGTTTGAGGAAAGTCCAACTGTAAAAGGAGCTCAGGAGGGAGAATTATATGATCCTGAGGTGCTTTAATCTCTAATAAAATTAAGGATTCCCCACCAGTAACATCTTCAACAACTTACAGAGTCCTACTTACAGTCTCTTATTAAAAACTTATCTAGGGAAAAATGAACAAATGATAAAAGTTGTAAAAATCTGATGAGATATGCTCTTCTTTATCCCAAACCTGTAAATATTTCAGGAATTCAGGCATGTCATTTAGTCCACTACACATTTAAAAATATATTCTTACATGTTACATAAGTGAGGACAGTCTTGAGCTGATCTTCGTTTTCTACAGAGTTCTCCACAACTATGTGGAATTTCATTTCTGTTCCACTCGGGATTTTTTACCCTACCTGGAAAAGAAATTCAACATAAAAAATGTTTATATGTTTTCCAAAATACAAAAGTAGGGCTAAAGTTAAAACTTAAAAGAGTCTATTTTTAGTTCTTAACAGGGAATATTTTAAATCCTTTCAATATTTTACAAATTATTTAACGTACATGAAGATGGTAAAAGCATGATCAAATGACTAAATATCATCCCTGTGACACTCAGTTTGAATCACACTTTTCTTTTCCCTCTCCCCAGTATCTGTGCGCACATACAAGTTGATACACAGAACTTTCCTTCATGTACCCACAAACACAATTCAGGCTTCTGTGTTTCTTACAAGCTTTGCCTACAACTTCCTTCTCCCTCACTCGCTTTTTCCCCATCAAAGCCTAAATCAATACACATCTATTAAAGATGCAAACAACATTCATAATGATTAGTATTCCATTTTAACTCTTAAAATCTATTATTTATTTTATACGTATATATTAAATTTCTACAAAGCTCTCTGGGTAGCTGTCAAATTCTTTAGAAAATAGAGCTGAATTTTTCCATAGTGACAACAGAATATACCATGGAGATAAGATCAATATGACAGGTCAAATGGTAAAAATCTATTTTTAAATAATTCCTATTTTAAAATATGTACTAAAAAAATGTGCAAAAGTTCTTTAAAAATCATATAGTTTTGGGGCTATGCTTTCTAATCTAATTCCAAATACCTAGAATAGTCCGCTTTCCTAAATAATTTTCGTATTAGCTCAAGTTGTTATTAGTCGCAAAGTTGTGTCCAACCCATCGTGACCCCATGGACAACATTCCCCAAGGCCTTCCTGTCCTCCACCATCACCCAAAGACCACTTAAGCTCACACCAAATGCTTTAGTGACTCCATCTAGCCACCTCATTCTCTGCCATCCCCTTCTTCTTTTGCCTTCAATTGTTCCCAGCATTAGGCTCTTCTCCAGGGAGTCCTTCCTTCTCATTAGATGGCCTAAGTATTTGAGTTTCATCTTCAGGATCTGGCCTTCTAAAGAGCAGTCAGGGTTGATCTCCTCTAGGACTGACCGGTTTGATCACCTTGCGGTCCAAGGGACTTGCAGGAGTCTCCTCCAGCACCACAACTCAAAAGGCCTCAATCCTTTTGTGCTCAGCCTTCCTTATGGTCCAACTTTCACAGCCATACATTGCCATTGGGAAAACCATAGCCTTGACTATACGCGCTGTTGTTGGAAATGTGAGGTCTCTGCTTTTTAGTATGCTGTCTAGATTTGCCATAGCTCTCCTTCCAAGGAACAAGTGTCTTTTAATTTCTTGGCTGCAGTCCCTATCTGTGGTAATCTTGGATTCCAGGCAAATCCACACAATCAAAGGCTTTAGCATAGTCAATGAAGCAGAAATAGATGTTTTTGTGGAACTCCCTAGCTTTCTCCATGATTCAGTGTATGTTGGCAATTTTATCTCTAGTTCCTCTCCCTCTTTGAAATCCTGCCTGTACTTCTGGTAGTTCTCAGTCCACATACTGCTGGAGCCTAGCTTGCAGGCTTTTGAGCATAACTTTGCTAGTATGAAATGAGTGCAATGGTGCGGTAGTTTGAACATTCTTTGGCATTGCCCTTCTTTGGAATTGGAACGTAAACTGACCTTTTCCAATCCTGTGGCCACTGTTGAGTTTTCCAAATTTGCTGGCATATTGAATGTAGCACTTTTACGGCATCATCTTTTAGGATTTTGAATAGCTCAGCTGGAATACTGTCTCCTCCACTAGCTTTGTTGTTGCTCAGACTTCCTAAGGCCCATTTGATTTCACATTCCAGGATGTCTGGCTCAAGGTCAGTGACCACCCCATCGTGGTTATTTTGGTCAAGTAGATATTCCTTATCATATTAAGGTTAACTATAATCTTGTAAAATTGACTTATGAGCTCCTCTATGAGTCCCGTTCACTTGGAATCTAGAGCACTCTTAGTGATCCATATACACACAATTGGATATTTGCCAAATCTGCCGATGTTAAAATATTTATCAAGACATTCAAATGAAATATGTGCATGTGTACATACACTGCGTATGTTTATTATGCATAGATAGTTTATCTTCTTCTTAAATGAACTGAATTAAGTATCGTACTTACTACTGTGTGGATTCTACTCATTCCATTTTTTTTAAGTTAGTAGTTTTTGGGGTTTTTTAGTTAAATGGATGCTTGGCAATAATTTATTTCAAAATATTATCGCTTGTATCCTAAGATAACTGAAGGAAGCTCATGGAAGGAAAGTTCAGAGACTCTCCTGAACAATGTGGGATGAGATATGGGTTGAGGGTGGATTGGTGAAATCACCCCAAAATGGGAAGTGAGCCATCCCTTACCAGCCCATCTCACATTTTTCAGGAGGTTCCTGTTGGTCCTCCAGAAAGTTGTTTCAGAGGGTGCAGGCAGCTGCAGGAAGATGGAAACATGTCTTCAGTGAACTTCCTTACATTACCTTACCTTATGATCCAAACCCATACACCTAAACACTTGCACAGAAAAGTTCAGCACAGCTTCAATACATCTTTTAAATAACTTCTTTGAGTTTTCTGTTTGTGAAACTATTAAGCCAGCATTTGCTAAAAAAAATAACTGAATTTACTAAAGTGAAACTGTGTTACACTTCCTACTATTGTTAAAGTAGGACGTTTAGAACTAAAGTTAGAAGAAAATACAGTAGACTATGAGTATTGTTAATAAATATTCATTTTCACTTAGAAATGCACAAGAAGGTTCATAAAACTGAAGTGGAAATTTACAATCTTCCTAACAAGGGAGCACATTCCAACATGATGAAACTGTTAAAAACATGTCAGATCTTCATCAAGTAATGGCTAGGTATTCTAAATATGAAAGGCACCCACCACAGAAACAGGTATAAATATTAGGAACTTGGGATGAGACATTTTGACAAGCAGGGCATCGCCAACCACTGTTGCCATCTGCAAGGGGAAAAAAGAGCCCAGAGTTAAAATATATTCGATCATCTTAATGACTGTCATACTAGAAAAGCTGTCTTCAAAAAAGTCCCATACCCCACTCTTATAAATAAATTTCCTGAACATAAAATTAATTTGAGGCATTTACACTAAGCACCTTACAACTGTGCAGATGACGATAAGCACTGTGATTTTCTACATACATCAAGTGAGGAGGAGGAAATGCTAACCTTCAGTCTGTGCCGCTGGAGATCTCGCCCACTTCTTAATGCAGCTCAAATGAAATACATGATAGCAATTTTGACAGCTCCATACTGGGGCCACCACACGGATCACTTCACAACAGACCATACATTCATATTTTTCTGAGGTAAGCTGCTCTATCAGAGACCCTGAGAGAGATTGCAATACATATACACAAATATTATTTCAAGAATAAAAGAAAGAAATCATGTTAGGTTGCTGCAGCAGACACAAGTCCTGAGGTATACTGAAGCCTAATTAATTTATTGCTGTTACACCACTGTTGACTTCAATTATCCATTCATGTGCAGCAGTTCTGCATTCTGGACAGTAATCCTGTCTTTCTGGACAGTGTCATGACAGCAAACAACTTTAGTAACAGAGTTGACATCTGCTGCAATTCATGCATGATTGTCAATATATCCTACACATTTTTTTGGGTTAGTGTCAGTGTGAAGTTAACAATTCTCAAAACTTTTCTTAATGTAAACAATGTATGGAAAAATACAGAGGATTGTTTTTATAAAAAAAATACAGTGTTACTCATATTTCAAGTACTGCCCATAAAGGCACCTCTCAGCCTAATATCCACATTTTTTAATCTCTGCAGCAGGTGTCCTTGTTTTCTGCAAGTATTCTTTCAGATATGCAGTGTGGTTATAACTGCCATCAAACAGCAGGCAGTGCCGAAACACTGGTCTGCTCAGCAGTAAACAAAGCCAAAGGGCTTCACACAACAGTACTGCTGACATTACAGTATTAGTGTAGCTACTTTCTAAGCAATATTGTGCTGCATTTCAAGAAGTTAACTTATTACTACCAAGCAAACGTGATTTTATTCATATACTATGTTCGGTTTAAATTATTCTGTTATTTTGGGAACCCCTTTCATTAGACATTGATTCAACTGCTGTGGAACCTTGTGTACCTACTAGAAAACCTTGCATCCTGCAGGGAATTTCAGGCCTGTCCCAAGACGCTTGGAAAAATGCAGAGCCACCAAATCTTACTGCTGCCCCACATGATCTGGGAAAACACACAGAGCTTGCCACTGCACAGAGAAGAACTGTCTAGGTGGGCAAATATCTTTCCCAGAAACTTCTTAGCCATGTCTGAGCTTTTCGCTGAAAAACCTATAGTAAGTTTCCAAGGAGACAGAGATTCTGCAGAACAAATTTTAAATACCTCTCATATGCTATTTGGAAGGCAAGTAAGGCCACTATGTACCATATCCAATTGAAAAATACTAAGTTTAAAGCTTCACCACCTAATAATCTATAAAGTTTATTTTTATTTTGGAAAAGCAGTGTTTTATTTCATTTTATGTTTATTTTATACCTTTTTATTTAAAAGCTATTTTGTTAGTATAAATTGTATTTATAGTATTTTAATTGGTAGTTCGAGATGGGCCAGTTTTAAATAGTTTTAAATTGTTAATGTGTTAATATGTAATGTGTTTGTATTATGTTGTGAGCCACCCCAAGGCTTTGTTGCAATAGGGGCAGCATACAAATGCATAGTATTATTATTATGTTCTGTCTCCTAGGGGTGCTTATTCAAAGTTTATGCTCACAAGTCATGTGCCATGAAATACCTTTTTACTCAATTATATGTTCCAAAATACCTCCTTTTGGACATTTTGATATAATATCACAAAATATCAAGAAAAATACATTTACCAAAGAAGCAGCAGAATCCAAAACTAGGAATTCAGTCCTCCAAAATGGATGAAGAACTACAAATGTTTACCTGTATGCGTTTCCTTGCTCTTTGGTGTGTCATTTTGCTTTTTCCAGCGCCTACTTTTATATCCCTCTTGAAGGAGGGGTTTTCTCCCATCTTGTGTAGCTGCCTCACAAGACAGTTGAGTCTGTGTTACACTCACAAAGTTCGGACCTCTTTCGTGCAATGTAGTTTCTTTCCTCTTCTCACTACTGCGTTCTTTTGGAGGATGTGGCAGAGATGCATTCTTAACATGCTTTGTACTTTTAGTTCTGGATGTATCTTGCCTTTTGCCAGTCTCTTTATTCCACAAAGGCTCTCGAGAATATTTATTTGTGAAAGGGTACTTTCTCCGTGCAATGCTATTGTCAGAAAAACCATCAGACACTGCTTTCCCAAAAGATGCTTCAGAAGAGTCTGACTGAGTCAGATCCACTGCTGGTATGTTTTCGAAGGCTTTTTCCTTCCATTTAGATGCTATTCTTTTATCCCTTTCAGGTGGATGTTTCTCCTTCTCTTTCAATATTCTTCCACGTGAATGCATCAAATATGTCTTCTTTGGTTTTGCGCCTCTGTTATCTGCACTAGCAGCCTCTTTTTCACTGTCTGAAGAGAAATCACTGTATTCTCTAGGATTCATCCTTCGCCCTGGAACTGACCTAGTATCTAAGCACCCAAGATTTTCTGAGCAACCTGCAGTTGTTTGCTTTACCTGGCTTTTGCTATGTGTTCTATCATTCCTTGATCTCTGCCATCGCTGGCCATGTAAATTGCGACCCTTCGTTTTACCCATACTGTTGAATAGTGATGGATCTGGTGGACATCTTCGCTGGTGCTCTGGATTGTAGAAAGTGCACTGATCAGCAGAAGAACCATCATATTTACTTTGCCTGGGTTGAACAGAGGGTGGTATAACGTCTCTGCCTAAGTCACAATCAAATTCCAATCTAGATTGATTATTCCAGTTTAGACCGAAAGTTTGCCTCTCTCTTGGAATGAAGTCAGTTGCATCTGGATTTAACACACCTAGGAAAATGAAAAACATGTTTTAGCATATTCCTGTTTGAGAAAAAAATGAAAATACAGGGCAGATGAGGTCAGAACAGTATAAGCCCAGTGGTATATGAGTCCAGGCTTTGAGGGGAAAGGCTTATGGAAGCAATGCAAAATGTGCTAGCATGATTTTTAATCCTAAAGACTTTTAAGTTGCCTGGTCTCATCGCTAAATATTAATAAGTAAATAAACAAACAAATAAGCAGCATTGGCATCACCACAGCCAACTGATACAGGAAGATGCAGCATTATTTCCAATAACCATAAGCTATAGAGAAGCTATTTTTTCATGCAGTTCAGCATGTGAACATATAATAATGTGTCAACGTATTTTATACATTCTTCAGTCATATTTTATAAACAAATAAGCTTTAATTAGCGCGCATTGTTTAATTTGCTTATTTTGCAGTAGCCCTACATCGGACTCTCAGTGCATACCCTGCCATTATTTTATATGTGTAATTACTATTTTAAGAATAGACAAACCAGAGTTGCAAGCTGCAGTCTACCCAGAAAATAATATATGCATGAAAGAAAGGACAAATGGTTGTTTTGACGGAACACCCACTCAGCAAGGTAGGCTGCCAGCACCTCCACTTCAATCTCAGTCTAGCCAAGGAAATTAACAGACCTTATATAGGAACCCCCTATGGGTTAGGAAATGGGGGTAGGACATGAAAAAACAATTGACAAATTGCAGTTATAGAAAGTACAGCGCGTATATGCCTCCCCATTGCAAGCGATCTCATCACGACGCTTCACGACTGAAAGAGGAGAATTCTGCTTGGATGACTCTCACCACAGCCTTGGCCACAAACTACACATGCCATAGGATCTCCAGTCCCCACCTACCCCAACTGCAATCTCTGGTGCAGACAGACAAGATGAGGCCATCTATCAACACTGCAATGCAACCCCGGACAATGGCTCCGAGCGGGTGCTCCAGGCGGGCCCGCGATCGGGCACGTTCAGGGCGCGAGGTCTTTCCTCGTGCTCAGCCGCCCGGCTCTCGATGGCTGGGCTGCCGCCCGCCCGCCCGCGAGGCCCCTTTCCCCTTCGCAGGAGCGGCGCATCTGTTGATGCCCGCGGCACTGCAGCAGCAGCAGCAGCAGCAGCAGCGGGCGGCGGAATCACGACTCCCCCGCCCCCGCCCGACCGCTTTCCGCGGCGGATCCTCGGCGTCTCTCGCCTCCGGCGGCGTCCACCGCCTTGGAGACCGGCCGGGAGCGGCGTGCGAGGGGACCCGTCCGCGCGCGCGGCCGCAGCACAGCAAGCGCCTCACGCCGGGGGAGCCGCCGGGGGGCCGGTCTCTCTCCGCGGCCGTCGGGGCAGCCGGGCGAGAAGTCGCCCCGGACCTTTGGCCGCCGCTCACCCACTTTCTTCCCTGAAGGCCTCGGGCGGCATCCACTGGCCCACAGGAAGGGGCAGAGCCACCAAAGTCGAGGAAGGGAACTGCTCGGCCGCTTCCCGCGCCGCGGGGCCGGGCCGGGTCTCGGCGCGGGGGGCCCTCGTCCCGGGCCACCCTGGTCCAGGCACGCGAGGCTGCCCAGCCCCGGCGCGGCTTCCCCCCAAGGCCCGCCGACGGCGGCCTCCCCACCGCCCGCCTGAAGAGTCCCTTACCTGAGCTCGGCAGCGCCGCCTCCGCCATGCCCGGCACTCGGCAGCCGACGCGCCACCGCCGCTCCCGGGCGCCCGCCGAGCCGCGCGGCGACTGCGAGGCGCTCCCGGCGGCCCCACCTAGGCGCGCAGGCGCCGCGCTCCGCCCGCCCTCTCCCTGCCACCGCCCGCTGCGCCGGAGCGCCCCCTGCCGCCGCCGCCGCCAGCTCTCCCCGGCGGGGAAGCCACCTGTGGCGGAACGCGACACGGGCGGGCGTCTCGGCGGGACTGCCCCCTCAGGAGTGGGCCTGGGCTGGGCCCGATTTCTGCTTGCCTCCCCGCAGGGCCTCTGCCTGAGAAGCAGACCCAGCCCGGCACCCAAGGGCCCTGAAAGCCCCGTCGCCTCACTCCCGGCCGCGGCAACACATTCCCCCGTCGGCCTCGGCCGTTAGGTCGAGGGGCGAGCGGCCTCCGCGCAGGAGGACGGTGGGCGGACAGCCATGGCGTGAGGCCCTCTGCCCTCCTTTGAAGCCAGCCTGCCGCCCGAAGGGGCTGTTGCCGCTGGAAATGACGGAAGATTCAACTTGTGCAGCCAGGGAGAGAGGAGATGCCGTCTTGCCCGGTGCCTCAGGCAGCCAAATGTCAAGGCCCAGCCTGCTCTCCATGGCGCCTGGCCCCAAGCACTAAGGGCTTAACTGGAGCGACGCCTCGGTGCAGCTGGATCGTATTTCTAACCTCCGAATTCTGTAGAATTGACATCTTCAGGAAAAGCAGCCCTTGCAGCTGTAGTTCATGTGCATGCCAGAGCCCTCATTTTCCACAGTATGGTATATTCCAGAGACCTTTGCTGCATGCTTCTGCTGTGTTCAGCCTGGCCTTCCTGCCTTCCAGTGTTTTCTGGCAGACATCTGTGGCGCATTCCTCCCCTAGAGCAAGCGTCCATTCAAATGCTAAAGCACGTCCTGCACAGAAGGAAAGTTGGACATGGAGAATGCTTCACCTGTTGAACATTTCACAGCCAGGCAGCTGTCTGCAGCAGGCAAGAGGCTTGCCAGAAAGAATGGTGGCAAATCTAGGCATGGAAGAGAATATAGAGTCTCTCCACTTCTGCAGCATATTTTTTTTTTTTCATCTGGATAGGTATGAAGAATAATTCCATGGTCTAGCTCTTTTGGGATGGTGCCTTTTGACCCTAAAGATGGTTCTGAACCCAGATCATTGTTAAGCTGTGCAATTCAATACCAGCAATTTGAATTCAATACCATCTTTAAAATAGGATTAGACTAACACGATCAATGGCAAGCAGTATCAGCCTTTCTTAGCGATGGCAGTATACGTCTTTGTTCTACTTGTTGCTGAGTGCCTGAATAGTTAGTGGTTGTTTCATGCCATCAGGTCATCTGTGACTTCTGGCAACCCTATGAATGAGTGTTCTCCAAAATGCCCTGGACTGGATGGCACCGCTCAGCTTTTGTACAGTCAAGGCTGCAGTTCCTTCATGGAACTGGCCTCTCTCATATTTGGTCTTCCTCTCCTTTGACTCCTTTGACTTAGTATGATTGTCTCCTCCAGTGAATCTTGCCTTCTCATAATGTGCCTGAAGTACAACAAACTCAAATTTGCCAGTTTTGCTTCCAGGGCAAGTTCTGGCTTAATTTGCTCTAGGATCCATTTGTCCAACCTTTGTTCTAATCCCACATACTTCCTATGTTCTTAAATAGCTCTTACCTTCTTTTTTTCTTCTCTTCCTCTCGTTGAAGCAAGAAAATCAGCATATTAGCAGTATTAGAGAGAATTATCCATTTCCCTGGTTTTTTTATGGTTTGAAAGGATGCACTGCTGCATCCAGTCTGTCTGCAGTCTTAAGTACAACAGCCCAGCCAAGTGTGCACTACTTGATTATTCTGAATGCGTGGAATACCATACTCCAGATCTCAGTGCTTGAACAACTAGAATTAAGGCTTCCAGACAAGCTTAAGCCTCAGCTGTTCTGTTGAGTATGTGTGTGTTCAGCAATTGAGCATTTTGAATGCAAATACAAAAGCACTAGGAAAAAATAACCCTGCTTCCCACCACAATTCAGTAGACTTCCATACATGAACTAATCAGAAAGCCAAATATTGCGCTTCTCAACTTGAATATAGTTATTGCTCAAACGGCACCAATCCAATATTGCCAGGGACAGAACTTGCTGATTCAAAAATAATAATTTCATCAGAAATTAACCAAGGCACCCAAATTAAATCTGGATTCTTTTTAAACCATGTGAATGCAGTATCTGATGCCCAAGTTCTCATTCCATGCTCAGAACCCAAGTAACTATAATCATAGGTTCAAGTAAAAAAGTGTAACTTTATCCCTAAAAGCGGATAGTGTCAGTGTATCTAACATGTTATGTTCACCCACATAAAATCATTTGTTTGAGTGAAAAATTTCTGGTCTCCCAAATAGTAAGATCTGTGTTTTAGTAACAGCAAATCAGGACAACTTCCTTATTCTGTCTGCAGAATTAGGAGCATATTGCAGCAAAGATGGCACTAACAGATTTCCCTCTTTATTAATTGTATCAGGATGTCAATATATTTGCACCACAAAAATGACAAAGGGAACCATGAGTAGGAACAATCTGTAATTGAATCCAGACAAGATGGCATTTATGATGGTGGAGAATTCCAGATGGTTTCAGCAGCTGGATGGATCCATTAATAGAGGCACACTTGCTGGGACCCGATTCACATTTGGTGTGCCTCATCATGAGTTATTGGTGCCCATGGATGCTGCTTTGGATATCCAAACCCCACTTGGGGGTGGTTGTGTCATGTGAACCCAGTTACATGAGGGTTCCTACTTTGCAATTACATCAGGGAAAAATATGTTGTTCCTGGAAAAATCCAGTTTCCCCCACTTATTGTGAGGATTTTAGTCAGGATCAGAAAGAACAGGGATGTCCAAGCCGGGGGCCGTGGTGATGGTGGCAGATATTGTCCATGTCTCTATTAATAAAATGTAGCAGATACTGGCTACAATCCAGGAAACCATAGAGGGCAAAAAGCATTTTGTTGTCCAGAGCTGAACTCTGCAGCTTAGCAGGTTTTGAAGAACTGATATGGCCAGATACCACAATACAGAGAAAAACGTAAGCTTTATAAATTAGGTATATATAAGGTATTATTAGGTATTTTATGGTGACATCACAAGTCAACTTATTTGTCTTAACTACTAAACTCCTTTTATATTCTTCATTTCCCTCCCCACTGGTTAACTTTCTTGAAAAGCACACATCTTCCAAAGTGATTGTTTTACCAAGAGCAAAGTCTTGGAAAATAGATATCGAATAAATTAGGGAACATGCAACAAATGATTGCAGTATGAAGTGCCAAGTTCCATGACTGTTGAGCACGCTGAGTCCTCATAGGACTGTTTTGAATCTTCCCCTCTACCCCATGTTGGGGAGTTTGTGTGTGTGTGGTGGACGAGTGTCGTGTCTCGGACTCTTGCATTTATCCACTGATATCTATGTACAGCTCTTTCCTCTATTTTTGTGAACAGTTTAAAATAGTTTCTCAGTTTGAACAATTATCCAGATACTGTCATATCTTCTACTTTTTAGAGGTAACTGCCTCTTCCTTCCGCTTCTTTCCAGACAGTCCATTCTATTCCCCCTCCCACCCAGTTGTCAGGTTTCTCCCCCATCTTATTCAATATTCTGTGCAATTAAATTATTACAGGACTGAGTTGTGTGGGTTTGTTTTGCCCCCTTTGGTTTTGTTTTTTTGGTTATCTGCAAAGCTTAGAATTATCCTTTTTTTGTGTGGGTAGTGTAGCTTTCACTCCAGCTCCATGAGCTTAGGAAGACTTTAATCAATATTAGTATGTGGGCTTTCAAGTTATTTCAATGAACATTGTTCAGTGAATAAGTTTACACAGAGGTCTCACAGACATTTTATAGAAAGTATGCTTTAAATGATATGTTGTAGATGTATATAATCTCAGTGTATTCCATTGTATGATGATCTGTTTGGATTATATTTCTGGCATTATCCTTATGTTGAAAAAAACGCTAAACTGAAAACCCATTAGGTATACCCAGAAATTGCAATATGAGCACACTATAAACCATTAAAATACTACTGTGTTATAGCCGTTAGCAGTCTTGTTCTGCAGTATGCTGGACCAGCTGAAGCTTCTGGAAAGTCTTTAGTGGAAGCCCTTGAGCTGATTAAGGTCTTGCTTAAGTATGGACAAATCTTATTTTTCTGATAATTGTTGCAGCTGTTGTATTAGCCAAAGCTTGTAAAATGTCCTATGAGTTATACGAGGCACCTACATATCCTCGCTTGAACAAATTCTAATAGTGCATCTAAACTGAGAAGCTGGTCATTTGCAGAGAGTGCCAGATCTAAATTTCTTGGTTAATGATATTAAGAATGAAATGTACCTTCGTCTTATTTTGATTTAGCTTCAGTTTATTGGATTTTATCTATTACACGAGCATCTCCAGCCTCCAGTTCAGAATACCCACAATCACCCCTGAAAAAACGGAAAGGCAAGAGTTTCATCAGCACATGTTTTTACTCCAGATCACCTTTCCCATGGTATTAACAGAGATTTCAAACCAGCGTGGAGAAAAACTTGTAGAATCCCATCGCACAAGCACCATGGGGCAGAACAGCAGTGTCCCAGAAATAACTCTCTATCAGTCGAGCAGCCTAAAAGGATACCATGGATGTTGATATCAAAAGCAGTGGTGCCATCAAAGGAGGGGCACAGTCCAGGGCAGTGTTTTTCAACCTTTCCACAGCTGAGCACCAGCAAAAATAGGAAAACCACCCCAGGGACTGCTGAGGCAGAAACAAAAAGCACTGTACACATAATACAGAATTCTGTGTATTAGTTTCCAAACACAATACCAGAAAAATGAAAATTCTTCAAAGCAACCAGGAATCAATAAAAAAAGCCAACAAAAGAACAAGATACCAAAACTGGCGCAGTGTGGCTCCCAGCTGGCTCCCACTGAGCCATCTCTCACCCCCCGACCCCCTGGAGGCACCAGCACACCCCCCAGTGAACACGATGCCATCTGAGGAAGAGGTGGTGGAGCACCGCCATCCCCTGCACCAGGATGCAGCAAGCAGGATGTACCCCCACTCTCCCATGGACCAGCAGAAAATCTCCTGCGGACAGACACTGGTTCCCAGACTGGTGGTTGAAAAGCACTGGTCGAGGGCACTACCTAGCAGACAAGCCCCAAAATGTCACAGGAATGGCTTGCCACATTTTAAAATAATACAGCTTATCCTTAGCCTCTGAAGAGGGGGTGTGTGTGTGGAACCCCTTAAGTCCAGCGTGTAAAATGACCTTACTACCGACTGAACGCTATACAGGTGCAAGAGGAGTAGCCCCAGTCACTCTCCAAGATCACTTGCATTGTCAGGACAACCGGGCCATTCCAATCCCTTTCCTAGGCCCAAAACCAGGTTGACACTGGTTCAGGTAGACCGTCTTATCTAGAAACCTGGTCATATATGCATAGACTTTAGCGTGGTTTTCAAAGCGGATGGGATCGCCTCCTTCTCCCAAGGAAGCACAGTCTCCTGGATCCAGTATGTTCCTCTTTCCCAGCATAAGATAGTAAGGATGGGCAAAACTCAAGCAGACAACTACTTTGGGTGCCTGCCCTTAGGGAGGGCTCTTAGGTCAGGCTCTCCTCCACAGGAGTGCCCCCACTATGGGACAATTTCCCGAGAGATGCCTGGCAGCCTCCCTTTTGTTCATGCATGTTATAAAAGCATTTTAATACCACAAGAAACACCATTCATTCCTATTGATCTTAATATTGTTTTGACTTTTCTTACTGAATATTTTTATATTCCTTATTTTTTTCATCAGTTTTTAATTGTCTACTTTTAATATTTATATTATAGCATATAGTCTGTATACTGCAATTAAGAAAACATACATAAATAAATAAGTAAATAAATGCATTAATTGGTTGTAAATTTTAAAGAGTATATCTGCGTTTGTATGTGTGAATAAATATTAGTGTGAGATACTAATTCCAGCAATGAAACTTATACACACAAGTGTATAAATGTCGGCACAAAAATTAAACCATAAATTCAATGGGACTTACTCTCAGGTGAGTGGGTACAGGATTGCTCTCTGGGAAATATGCCTAGAACTGCAGCTTTAGTGACTCACGTTCACTAGATTGTGGCCAGGGTATTTAAAAGTACTTTTTTAAATAGGATTGGACCAGCCATATGAGAACACTTATTTCTGCAGCGAGTTATTTCTCAAAACTGCTGATCAACAAATCTTTCTTCTTAATGGCATCCATGCCTTTTCCACACACCAGTGGTTGCAGTAGCACACCACAAGGGTACACTCAAAACCTCTTCCCCTTCAGTTAGAGAAGAGCAAGGTGAAATGATGTGAATCCTATTCTAGTGCTTTGCTTCTCATTGAAAGCGTTTTCCTGCACAGTAGCTCCACAAAGTGGCCCTCATATGCAAGAGCAGCTCTTCGTGCATGTTGGGAGAATTTATGTGGTTAGCTGCTCTTGCATTTTACAGCAACCACTATGAAGTGGCAGCTACAATATTAGAATTGACCCTAAGGAATGGTTGTAAGAGGATTGTCACCTGTAATGGATGGAAATGTGGGAAAGAATATAAAAGAATATAACAATAAGGAATAATTGAGTGAAATAACTTCTCCCTTGGCACATCCTGTATTTTTAGATATTCTGCCAATGCCAGCCATTTCAATTGCTACTTGTTTTCAGAGTGCAGTGGGAAACAGACCTCTTTCCACAGAACCTGTGTCAAGCATGGAGAGCAAATACTGACTGCCATCCATGATGCTGAATGAGGTCTTCAAACATAAATGAACACCAGCGGTCAATCAAAATTCATTGGTTCCTCCTACCACTGCTATCATCCTGTTCAAGCTCTTCAGCTTCCCAAACTATTTGTAACTCACCAAGCATCCATCTTACTACTTTGGCTGTGAGGATGTTGTTGTTAGAAATAATTTACTGCTGTTACATGTTCCATCCAAGCAATTGGTTAAATTTTGTACCTGTTTGGTACCACAATGCTGCAGCCCTCAATTTTTTTTTTTTTTTTTTTGTAACTCTTGTTCAAGTAGGTTGGAATGTTACTATCCTGTCATTCACTGAAATTGCAATGTTCACATGCAGCCATTCCTAGGCATGCTTCCTCTATAGACTGCTTTTCTAATTTACTATCAGAAGTATTCTCTAAAATGTGACTTTTAACTCTTTTAGGCCTTCTGTGGATCTGTTGCTGGCAGGGCAAATCTGGTAGTCAGAGATATTAGAGGCCTTCCATAGGTGCACAATATTGCATTATTGTCATTATCCTTCCTCCAAGAAACCTGAGCAATATTTTAGCCTTAAGTCACATTGGACCTGTTCTTTGCCTCCAATGTTATGAATAATGTATATCAAGCTGTGTGCCCTCAGATATTACCTTCCAGGCCTGAACACAACAGATTGGTTCCCAATTACAAGTTGCCTTCAATTAGAACAAAACGATTTAAATGTTCATCAATATAAATTGTATTTGCTCCCAAATGAGCAACACGCCTCAGACAGAATTCAATAGCATCATAATAGGCCTCAGTGCACTTGAATTTTTTTTCACAAATCCACTGTCGTTTCTTTTAAATTTAGATTCTTCCCTTTGTTCTATTATCATATTATACATAATCAATTCACAGACTCCAATAGGTTGTAGACACTTGGGTGAGTCATTCCTCAGTGCTCTTTTTCTTCACTGTGCCCACACAGGTTGTGTAAGATTTTCATCCTGCAATTCTATAAAATGATCCCTACGTCTTCTTGTATTACTTTTCACTTCTGACAATCTTCCACAGCCTTCAAACTATCAAACGGCTTACATGTGTAATTAACTTCATCTCAACGAAGAACATCATTAAAGCCAAGTCTACTTTGTAGAAGGAAGGGTATTAACATTAATAACACAGCATCTTCCCTGCACATCCTGCAAGAAGATCTTGTTAATTTTATTATTTTTGTTGTATTGTTGGGTTGTCGCAAAGGTCTGCTTGATACTACCTCTTCAGGATGCTTGAATTTAGCCATCTGCACTCCAGATTTCATGAGAGTAGATCATCTTAGTTCAAAGACTACCTCTTAGTAGGAGAAGGTTCGTGTGGCCTTACCCAGCATCCAGGTGCTACAAACAGAAAGCCAATTGCTGTTATGTGTATTGTTAAGCTACCCAAATAATGCTAGAACAAATTTAAATTAATTTTTGCTTTGCTAATGAATGTATCCAATAAGGGTATAATCACACAAAGTTAATAAAAAGGGAGGAAGAGAATCAGGATTCACTATATTTTTATTATTGCTTACTATTTATTAGATCTATATCCTGCCTTTTTCTTACAAAGAAAGAAAGAGAGTTCTAGGCATATTTCCTCCTCCTGATACCAGTCTTATCCCCACAACAACACCCTGCCAGGTAGGTTGAGCTGAGAGTCTGTGACTGGCCCAAAGTCGCCCAGTTGGCTCCATGGCTGAGCTGGCACTAGAACCCGGCTTGCCTGAGTCCCAGTCCCTCACTCTTAACAACTACACCACACTGGCCTTTTTTAATTAAACAGGCACGGCAGCAACTCTCCTAATGACTTTAATTTTGTTACTGAATGAGAAAATGCAGCAGCCCTGGTTTTGTCTGCCAATCCTACTATCTCTTTCTTTCAGTTTTTCCCCGCTCCCACTGGCTTCTACCTCTTGAATGGAAGATTCAGCATTCTACTCACTATTGCAAGGTGAGCAGAAAGCAAAGAAATGGAAGGAACAGGTGTAAATGCCTGTAAATTTTAAATCAGTGGAAAAATTAAAGTTACAGAGAAAATGTTATTTTGTGTCCTGCAGTGGAAATAGAGTTTTCTGCAGCTTATGTTCCATGTCCATTCTCTATCTGGGATAAGGCGTTCAACAACTGTGTTCTCTAGTGGTTACCACATGGTCCATGGTAATATTTTTTTCTTTTTCTGTCTCACATTATTGCCATCAAGATAAATGAGAGGAAGCATGGTGCATCGGTTTTCCCGTTGGACTGGGGGAATCTGGACTCTAGTCTCCACTTGGCCCTGAAGCTCGCTGGGTGACTTTGGACCAATCATCAACTCTCTCTTGCCCTAACCTGCCTCACAGGATTGTTGTGCAGATAAAATGGAAAGGAGGAGAATGTAAACCACCAAAAGTTCCCCAAAAGAGGAGGAATGGTAGGACATGCATGTAATAACTGATAATAATAATACAAATGATAATCATAGCCACTACAGGCATTATTAGTAATACTGACTATCCAAAGTGAGGCATTTTGTTTTAATATGAGCCCACCCTGCATTCTATTTGCAAGTTTGTTTATAATGCAACAACTTAATTGAATAGCAAGATTCAGTGGCATTATCCTACTCAGCACTAGCACTAACATAATTGTTGTTGTTGTTGTTGTTAGTCGCGAAGTCGAGTCCGACCCATCGCGACCCCATGGACAACATTCCTCCAGGCCCTCCTGTCCTCCACCATCCCCCGGAGTCCACTCAAGCTCGCACCAACCGCCTCAGTGACTCCATCTAGCCACCTCATCCTCTGCCGTCCCCTTCTTCTTTTGCCATCTATTGTTCCCAGCATTAGACTCTTCTCCAGGGAGTCCTTCCTTCTCATTAGGTGGCCAAAGTATTTGAGTTTCATCTTCACTATCTGGCCTTCTAAAGAGCAGTCAGGGTTGATCTCCTCTAGGACTGACCGGTTTGATCGCCTTGCGGTCCAAGGGACTCGCAGGAGTCTTCTCCAGCACCACAACTCAAAGGCCTCAATCCTTTTGCGCTCAGCCTTCCTTATGGTCCAGCTTTCACAGCCATACATTGCAACTGGGAAAACCATAGCCTTGACTATACGCACTTTTGTTGGCAGGGTGATGTCTCTGCTTTTTAGTATGCTATCTAGATTTGCCATAGCTTTCCTCCCCAGAAGCAAGCGTCTTTTAATTTCTTGGCTGCAGTCCCCGTCTGCGGTGATCTTGGAGCCCAGGAAAACAAAATCTGTCACTACCTCCATTTCTTCCCCATCTATTTGCCAGGAAGTGAGAGGACCAGATGCCATGATCTTAGTTTTCTTAATGTTGAGTTTCAAGCCAACTTTTGCACTCTCCTCCTTCACCCGCATCAAGAGGCTCTTTAGTTCCTCTTCACTTTCTGCCATGAGAGTGGTATCATCTGCATATCTGAGGTTGTTGATATTTCTCCCAGCAATCTTGATTCCAACTGGCGATTCATCTAGCCCTGCCTTTCTCATGATGTGCTCTGCATATAAGTTGAATAGGCAGGGTGACAGTATACAGCCTTGCCGAACTCCTTTCTCAATTTTGAACCAATCAGTGGTTCCGTGTCCGGTTCTCACTGTTGCTTCTTGACCTGCATATAGGTTTCTCAAGAGACAAATAAGATGGTCTGGTACTCCCATCTCTTTAAGAACTTGCCACAATTTGTTGTGATCCACACAATCAAAGGCTTTAGCGTAGTCAATGAAGCAGAAGTAGATCTTTTTCTGGAACTCCCTGGCTTTCTCCATGATCCAGCGTATGTTGGCAATTTGATCTCTAGTTCCTCTCCCTCTTCGAAATCCTGCCTGTACTTCTGGTAGTTCTCGGTCCACATATTGCTGGAGCCTAGCTTGTAGGATTTTGAGCATCACTTTGCTAGCATGTGAAATGAGTGCAATGGTGCGGTAGTTTGAACATTCTTTGGCATTGCCCTTCTTGGGGATCGGAATGTAAACTGACCTTTTCCAATCCTGTGGCCACTGTTGAGTTTTCCAAATTTGCTGGCATATTGAGTGTAGCACTTTAACAGCATTGTCTTTCAGGATTTTGAATAGCTCAGCTGGAATGCTGTCACCTCCACTAGCTTTGTTGTTGCTCAGACTTCCTAAGGCCCATTTCACTTCACATTCCAGGATGTCTGGCTCGAGGTCAGTGACCACCCCATCGTGGTTATCAGGGATGTTAAGCTCTTTCTTGTATAGTTCTTCTGTGTAATCTTGCCACCTCTTCTTAATCTCTTCTGCCTCTGTTAGGTCCCTGCCATTTTGGTCCTTTATTATGCCCATCTTTGCATGAAATGTTCCCTTTATATCTCTAATTTTCTTGAAGAGATCTCTGGTCCTCCCTATTCTATTGTTTTCTTCTATTTCTTTGCACTGTTCATTTAGGAAGGCATTCTTATCTCTTCTAGCTGTTCTCTGGAATTCTGCATTCAATTGTTTGTATCTTTCTCTTTCTCCCTTGCCTTTCGCTTCCCTTCTTTCCTCAGCTATTTGTAAAGCATCCTCAGACAGCCATTTTGCTTTCTTGCATTTCTTTTTCTTTGGGATGGTTTTAGTTGCTGCCATAATTTAGTTGCTAACATAATTAACATTGTGCTATTAAGTTTGTGGCAGAGGTTGCTTAAACTAGTACAATATAATTTATGTTTAGTGCAGAATAACATACTGCTCACTGGAATGAAATTTGGTACAGATGTTCAGGCTACAAATCTACCTTTCAAACCAGCACAACAGGAAATATATACAAGCAGTCCTCCAGTTATGAACAACTTCTGTTCCTGAGAAAACGGAAATTCGTCTTTAAGTCAAATCTGTATGCAAGTCAGATCACATATAGTCGGCCCTCCACATACATGGGGGTTAGAGGCACAGGACGCCCAGGAAAGTGGAGAAAATTGTGAATAACTCTAGCCCCCCAAAATCACCAGTGCCCACTCTTTGTAGAAAGGAAATGCTGGAGAGATTTCCCTATCCAATGGGGCAGGTCCTGCTTTGGAGGCCTACCTCTCTCCCCTTTCATTCCCTTTCTCTCTACAGTGACAAGTATTTTCCACAGTAATTTTTTGAAATGAATAGGCTATATAGCAGTTCATCTGTAAGTACATGGACATTTGTAATTTGGGGACTGGGTGTCAACCATAATTCAATGCAATATCTCCTTTGGTTGAGAAACCAGAGGAAGGGGTGGTCTGAACATTGTAGGGCAGCCTTCTGCATTTCATGGACAAGTTTCAACTTCATTTGTTGCATCTCTTTTCAAGAAGGCTAGCATATATGACGTGTGTATACTGGACACCAGTGCAAATTGCCTCTAACCCCACCTCTGGATCTGGTTTCAAGAGAGCCAGATGCTTGTGATTTGTCCCAGACACTGCAGTTCTAGAAATAAACATCCCATACTTACACTGTGGTTTTCCAGGACTTGTGTTGCTAACACTGCTTTCAAAGGAAGAGTGAAAGTTATGTATGGTCTCCTGTAAAATTTTTCTCTCTCGTCCCTGTTGAAAACCACCGTTAAAACAAGAAGCAAATGCACAGTCAATTAAAACAATCAATGTTAAAACAATCGGTCAGAAAGAGACTTCAACTTGGATGTTTTGGAATGCATCCTGGTGCCTCATGATGCTAAAGGAAGCTCACCGTGGCAGATATTGGTAAGAGGAAATTGGCTTGTCCATTCCAATCTGTTTGTGGCACAGTATACCCTGTATCAGGGCAGCACAACTGTGTGACCCATGGAGTCATACACAGCTCTCTGGCAATATATCGTGACCTGCCAGGAGCTTAGCAATTCCTCTGTTTTGCAGTCCCAGAACCAGCTGCGCTGCTCTATCAGGGTGACAAGTTTTTGAGCTGAAGATGCTGCTGCTGTCACCACACAGATGTTGCCCTGCTGGAACTGTGAGTGATGACAACTAGGTAACAAAGACCTGTGCCCGCTGGCCTAGCCCACCTGGTGCTGATGACCTTTCAAACGTTATGGCACGGTTGCGGGCTGAAAATATAGGCAAGGAGCTTCCATCCTACAACCATAACTGAGGGTTCAAAAGCTCCAAAGCCAGGCTTCTGATGGGCCAGAGCTGCCCACTGTAAGCTGCAACTATCTCACAATTGTAGACAGTGTCCCTGAGTGAGCTCAATAGGACAAAACATCTCTTCATCACAACAGTTCTGTATAGTCACTAAGCATCCCTATATTGGGGCATAGACCCACACTCTCTCACACACACAGATGCACACAGAAAACCCAGAAAGCCTTTCCCTTAACTTTTAAACCCCCGTGCTTGCTGCGGAAGTGTAAGTATTCTCAAATACCTTTCCTGCGTTCAGCTCAGAAATAGCTGCCAGGATTTGTTGTCTCGAACCATCTGTTTTGATGCCCAGTTCCTTCAGATCGCCATCCGTAAGGGTAAGGAAAGCTTCCATATCCACCTAAGGAATCGTAATCCGCAAATATATAGTTTCTCCTCTAATTGATGAAGTAGAATAAGGATTAAAGGATCTGCCTTGACTATTAATTTCTCAATTGTCTGAAACATTCATGTCCTAGCATAACATTAAAGGACATTCTTTGTTCTAAATTTTATCTGATGAGAATTCAGTAGGTGAACTCCTTCAGGTAACTCTTGGTCTTATTAATATCACTTAAGAGATATTATCTCTGTTCTACTATACAGGGTTACTGTCAAGATCGCTGAGAGTACATAAAGTACTTTGCAGCCCTAAAGTGCTGAATCAATGATATATATTATCTATGCTTCTATTCCACTTAACCATATGCAGGTCAATACATCCTGACCTTTTTGGAACCAATTAGGAAAACATATTTAAAATGCTACATTAAATGGGGATTTAAATGTTATTGTATATTTGATGTTCTTTGCAAAAGTTGGACAACTGTTTTTATTTTGGAACAGTTTCCAGGAGTTTCAGTAAACGTGATCATAATTATAGCACTATTAGCTCAGTAAATAACAAAGTGCAACCATTTTTCAAAGGGAACTAAAAAGGTTTGTTACAGTTCATTTAAAAGGTTCTGTTACAGTTCATTGAACACCAAACTGTTATTCTGTACTTGCTGAAAGGCACAAAGCAGCATATGCCCAAAGCATTTGTACTCCTATTCCAGGGGCACTGACCTGGAAAAAACCTGTACACATTCCTTCCCTATCTCCTGAAATCTTGCTTAATTCACTGTGTAATTTTTGAAAAGGCAGTAATCTTGGAAACGCCACACTTAAGAACGATGGAAATCACCAAGTGTGAGGAGGAGCTCCAAGGAGGAAGTACCCTGGTTCCAGGTACAAACCGTAAGATAAAAAGAAGTAAAGCACGATGCAAGGTAGGCACGCACGCAAGTTTAGCAATAGGGTGAGTTGGGGAGCGCAGTCAACGCTTCCCCAGCTTCTGATCGTAAATAACTTACAATCTAACATGGCTTCCTGTAACCTCTGAAGAATTTGGGCAACCCGTGGAAGGCAGAAGGAACACAGAGACAAAGGTCACCTCCAGGTTTCTCTTGACCTGCAAAAACACTTAGATGGCTGATTCACCTGTCTAAGTGTTTTGCCCCAGAGTACAAGGAGGGGAAGCTTGGCACTGCCAGGATACTATTTATGCTGGGGAAGCCTGTTTCCTCTCTCAGCTGCCTCACAGAACGCCCCCAAAAGCCTGTCTCCGAGCTCTTTTCCAACTTCGGAGCCACAGCTACTGTGTTTTTTCCGTGCTGGCTGCAAGGACTGGCACAAGACAAACCAGGGCTAAAGCAAAAATTGGAATCTCCAATGTTCGAGTCCCAGCTCTGCCCCTGCTCTGCTTTTCCAAGGTCGGAGATGGAATTTTTAATTCTCCTATGGACATCTATGCTCTGTTCAGCAGCCACAGGATAATACCCTTAGTGTTTCAAATAAACAACCCAAAGGTCACAATTAAAAACAGTTATGGAGGTAGAAAGCCAGCAGGGGCAGGGGGGCTTTCCAGTTTTCTGCACGGTGTGTCACATGCACAACTATGTGTCTGCAGGTGAGGAGTTGTGGGTGTCAATTCAGTGCAAGGAAAAGGGGATTTTGAGCAACATACTGCTAATAATGTTAAGACTAGCAATGAAAAATACATTAAAAACAAGAAATAGGATAAAAAGCAGTTAGATCCTTGGATAAATACCGACGAGGATAAGTAGACTGCAAAGAAGCTGAATTTGTCTGCAGAGGATATAGGACAAATAGAAACAGAAAGTTTATACAAATTTTTACCTCTTGCTCCTCAAAAATAGGTTGATACTTCTCAAGTGAAAGCTTTTTAAGGATGCCAGTGAGTTCATCTTTAAATAAAAAAAGGAAACTACATTAAATTTTTTGCCATATGAATGGTTGAGAATTGTACACAAGTTTATTGGGCTAATCCCACAAAAAGATTCTAGCAAGTATCCTAACTTTAGCAGCCACATTTACCCTAAAAACGTTCAGCTATACACATACAAAACCCTCAGTGCAATGTGGAATAAAATTAATTTTGTGCTTGTCTTTTCTCTTGCGTGTACACAAATATGATGTCTGTAGACAAAAAGCTACTCTGAAAACAGATTTTAGGGTATCCCCAGGGATTATGTCCTCCAGGATATCTTGGCTCCTCATGGCGCACACACATGTGGGAGAGACAGCAGGGTGCCTTCACTGAGTGTCAGTAAGAGGGGTGGCCTTCTCCCAACCCCACAGCAATATCAGCCCAATTGCTTCAGAGCCTTAAAGACCTTTCTGAGAGAGCAAAGATGGAAGAGCAGGCAACAATTCTCCAGTCCAGTTGCATGAGCCCTAAACTTGGGCTCTCGCATCCTCCTGAGGAAGGTACAGATACAGAAGAAATACAGACTCGGCTTCTTCATCACCTCCTGCTGGACAATCCCAGCTTAACAATATGTCCCTCCCAGCTTCTTCAGGTTTAGAAGACAAACATCTAACACTATTTGCTGTTCTCGTTCCATCCACATTGCAGCAGCCGACACTTGTGGAATGGCAAGAGCACTTTGACCTGTTTGGGACAACTTAGGTTTGACTGCTTCCACTTTCCTTGGAACCCCAAGCTCCAATGCAATATGGTATGTGTCTTCTTCTGACAATCAGAAAACATAAGATACCCTCATAGTCAGGGTACTAATATGCCAGGGATTACTTAGATAATCTTAGTATGTTGCAGTAACTAGGCTATACGATTGGGAGAATCTTTGATAGTTCGGTAGTTGTGTTGGACTGCACTACTTCAGACCAGATGTTAACGGTACTACATGTTTGAATGGAACTCAAACAACTACTACTACTACTACTTTTTTTTTACATCTCCTGTATATTGAAAACTAGCATGCCAGTGAGAGGGGGTCTCCCCTTGCATGCTGTGTGCAGAGCTTTCTATAGGGAGAATATCCAAAGACACGGTCCACCTTCTAGAGTGGAACAGGCCAACAAGAGCGTCATCATATGAACTTGCTGACTGTGTCACCTGGGACGACTTACCTTCATCAGTCAGAGTCCCACTGCTGGAACCACCGCTACTTCTCCCTTGTCTATGAGAGGAGGAGAGAGAGGACTCGGCACTTTGGACCTTGGGCGACAGGGACGGTGATGGTGATGGTGTGAGAGTTGGGGACGTGCTCTTAGACGTGGAAGAATTCTCAGAGGGAGGACTTTTGTTCCCATCCAATTTCTGTTTTAGTTCACAATAATACAGAAATATTCCTGTTATTAAAGCCATATGACCGTGCCATATGACTGTTCTTTTTTCTTAATTAAATGCTTAAATGAAGTAGAGAGCTTGAGCACATCTTTATCCTGGATATTTTTATCTCCTTATATAAGTTGCCTTGATGGTAATTAAAATGTTCCTACTGATGGAAATATATTTGGAAAATAGCTTCACTGGGAGAGCGTTGTGGTGATTCATATAGCCAGAATTATGAAGACATCCGGTTACGACCTTTTGAAGAAGCTGCATGTGTTCAAAAGCAGAGACTGCATTGTACCACAAACACATATGCTGCACGACTTGGATCTGACCTGCTCCTCCAACTAGTACTCAAGACTTCCTGTATGGATCCATGCCAGTAACACCCATATTAATTATTCTTAAGAGCTAAAGGAGTTTGGTGAGTATTTCAGTGGATATAAAGTATTTCCTTACATGAAATTTCTCACACTGAGTATTTTTGGACTATACCAGCAGATCTCCTGTCTCAAGTGTGGTCTCAAGAGAGCCGGTGTGGTGTGGTGGTGAAGAGCATGGGACTGGGACTCAGACAATCTGGGTTCGAGTCCCTGCTCAGCCATGGAGCCAACTGGGTGACTTCGGGCCAGTCACAGACTCTCAGCCCAATCTACCTCACAGGGTTGTTGTTGTGGGGATAAGATGGAGGAGATGTAAGCTGCCTTGAGCCTTTTGTGGGAAAAAGGCAGGATATAAATCGGAAAATAAATAAATAAATAATAAATAAGTAAGGCATAACTCAAGTTAGCTGGATATGGGCAACCTGCAAGGAGTGTGTGACTATTTCCCAGCATTGTCCCTTTTTTCCATTTTTCCATAATATTAGAAAGGGCATTACAATACAGGGATGGACAACGCATGAACCTTTTCTATTTTCCAAAATGTTTACCCTGCTTTTCCTCTTTAGACAAAGATGCCCAAAGCAGGTAACAACCATCAGAAAATGTGTGCATCATTTCACATCCCAACAAACTTTGATCACTTTCCAATGGCATGGGGAAATCAGGATAGGCTACTGAAATAAGAACCACTAAAATTTCAAATGCTTCTGGCAGTCGTCATTTCACAGCATTTCAGTAGTTACTGAAAAGTCTCCATACATCTTTAAATGGTTGGAGAGGTCTCTTTAATTAGAATGCAGACTAAACAAAGAATTTGTTGTGCTTATGAACCTAGGTTATGATCCAGCATATAGTTTAAACGTGTTAATTTTAAATGGATTTTTAAATGATTTCAATGGACATGGTATGTGCGCAATTGTGTTTGGCATCCTGACGTCACTACTGGAATAGTAAGTTTCCATCCAATGCTAAATTTCAGACATTCTAATTCTTTTTGAAGAAGTTCTCAAAAACAGAGCTTTATGTAGTTTGTTGGCTACAGGCCCTGGTGCAGCATATACCTGTATGTTGCTAAATGAAAAGGCTACAAATGAGGAGTGCTTCGTCACTTCCTTTGTCCAACAGGAATAATAAATAGCCAACAAGAACAGTGAACTCAGAACCTTTAGAATGGATCCATTGCCAATGATTTGTGTATTTTCCACTTCAGGAGGAGCGGGTGAAGGAGCAGAGACAACCGGCATTTGCTGTTGGCTTAGCTTCGGTTCAGGTATACCGGCAGCTTTCTTCCTTTGAGCTGCAATTTGAGACAAAACACTGTCGGCACTACCACCTAAAAAACAATCCAAATAGGTTGAAACTTTTATTCATTTAAGTTATTAAAAAAACAAATGTTGTTTCTACATTTTCAAGTATCTGTTGGCAAATAAAAGAATATCTTGTTTCTTTATGTGAGGAAGGTGAATTTTGTAACGTGTACTTTTGAAAAATAATAGAAAGGAGAATAAAGCAGGATCTTGGTTTTGTGTGAGTGTGTGTGCGTCTTTGTGTGTGCATGTGAGAAGGAGTATCTAACTGTAAATTTATGCATGGCATGTTTTAATTGCCTTCAAAGCTAAGCAGCATTTGAAGGTTTCACATATAAGGTGGAATCAGATCCAGGGCAGGTATACAAAGAGCACGTAAATAAATAAGCTTGAAAAGTAGGCTCTGAGAAAAAATTAAAAGAAGCTTCCAGGATACACAGAAAGAAAGTCTGAAACAGAAGTTTGGCTCTCCAGATATTTGGGGAGTACAACTCCTGTCTTCCTGCCCATTGGCCTTGTTGGCTGGGGCTAATGGAAGTTGGAGTCCAACAACATCAGAACCGCCCATGGCTCAAAAAAAGCAGGACATGTCAGGTTTATGCCAGCAAAGGTTGTTGTGACACACAGGTAAGTCGGTCATAAAATAGTTAATGTCATCTTGCTTTGCTTTACAGGGGCTGCTGGCAAGCTGGGGTCTCATCCTAGCTAATCAGTGTTGAGGACAAAGACTCTGACATAATAATTGAATGGATTAAAGCTTAACTTTGTAAGTGTTATCGCACGTTATTTATTTAACCAATATGAAATCAGATAGTGAAAGGGCTTAATGCAGCCTTGTGTTTAACCACTTTCTGGGTGGTAAGTAGCCACAAGGGACCAGGGCTGCTATGTAGGCAAGGAAGTGTGTTCAAAGAGGTAAACAGCCTGCTTTTCCATCTGGGCTATGGACAAAGGCTAGGACATGCCCGCTAATAGGTTTTTGTTTTAAACAGGCTAGTAACTTTTTTGGGCCTATGAACAAGACTGAAGTAATGCACATTTTGTAAAATACTATAAATGATTAATCCACTTTTTAGTTAATAACTGCCTTTCAAAGCCAACGCATGTTTCTTTTTTAAAGGGACAACCAGCACTTAAGTGAGTAACAACTACATTTTTCATTATTCCCTTCTGGCCAGCTCCTGAAAACTGCCTGACAGTCTTGTTGTTGAAAACTAAGGAGAACATATTCATAGTATCACACTGGTATTACTCTGTGTTTCGGTCCGGAAAGAACATGGACAAGCCAATTTTCAATTTTTAGAGTTATACAGTACAAGAAGGACCTGCAACAAAAGATGCAGGTGTAGTGGCACTTTCTAGTGGAAACATTCCTTTTCAGGGTGCCAGTCATAACTCCTTCTGGCAGGCTGTTTCATTCTCTTCACCCTGTTTTCCCTTTTTTTTTTTCCAAATGCCAGTCAACAATCCGTGGCTTCCAAGCATTTTCAGTCCTCATCGAGCTATGATTGTGGGGAGTTGTACCTCTGTACTTCTGAAAGTCTTAGAGCTTTCCTGAAGAGGCTCTCATGTCTCAGTGGCCCTGTCTTTGCTATGATCATGTGAGCATTCATCACTACTTGAAACTACTATTTAAACTCAAGGAATCTGAACTTTTAAAAAATTACATACATACGAGAAACCAGAGTATCTATTACAATGAGTACGGGAAGGCTTGAAGACAAGTGGCAGCTGAACCAAGGGTGATGAAAGTATATTTCTGATCCCGGATCACCATGATCAAGTTAAGTGAATAGTTGCACTGAACCTGTGTGATGGACTACTTCCATCACTAGTAACTGATTAGAACATATGGAGCCCACTCTCTTTCTTTAACTTTCTGGTGTTCTTACAGAATTTCTGACCACACTCATATTCTCCCTTTATGATTCACAGGGGGTAACCTGAGAGATCCACCCTCTTTAACTGCTGTGAGAAAGGATACAGCCACAGGTTCTCTCCTTCTGCCCCATCCTCAGTCGACATCTCATCCTGCACTCTCCTTTTCCTTCTAAAGCAAACAGGACTTTGTACTGACCCACAACAGATCAGAGTGGGTGCAGGGGAAAGCCATTTTGAAGCACAAAAAGAGGAAAGTTGCTGCAGCACAATGACTTGGTAAACTGTGCAAACATCATGATACCCCAGGGTGTTCTTACACGCTGGGTTTTGTGAACGATTGGGAGAAAGTGAACGTGCTGGCTCCTGGGCGCGCAACTGCTTCTGTTGTGGGGGAGAGAAAATCCTGGGTTCTAACTCTGGGTAGTCTCTCTCTCTCTCTTAACCAGAGTTCAGGGTTCAGACCTCACAATCAACAGCCAAGGGACAAAGTGGCCCCGTACAGTTTAACTGCAACAGGAGCAACTCAGCTGACAGCATCCAACAAGCCAGGTTAAGAAAAACAACAACTCTGCATTGTCTCGATGCGCAACTAAGGCTTTAATGTCCCACTGCCAACTGATCTTATTTACCTACTTCTATTAAGATGTGCTTTTCCCGCTCTGCAATGGAAAGTTGAGAAGGCTCAATGTTCAAGTCCTTCCAGATCAGGCCTAGGTTTGCCAGTTTTTTGTCCTGAAAGGGCTTCCTGCCTTTAAGCAAGCACAAAGCCATCAAGGAAATCTTTTCCCATCACTATCTTTAGACTGGGAAAAACTTAGCAAGCAGAATTTCAGCAGATGAAGTGCTAGGAATACTTTCTGGCTTTCTGCTTGTTATGCAGTTCTTAAAGACACAGAAACCCTGCCAGAAATTCTAAGCACCGAGACACAGATGGGCCTCTTTCAAGACACCTTGAAATAAAATGCAAGCTCAGCCCCAAACTTTAAACTAAAAGGGATACTGGCTCAGATAAGTGAAACCTGCATTTGCAGAAAGTAGATTAGATGTTTTAAAACCAACATATTAACTTTGCATCTAATGCAGATTTTGCTTGAATATTCGAGTCACTTCAAACATTATACTTGGTTATATTTAGATTACATATGTAATTACCTGATTTGTTATTCATTTCTCCACCATGCCTGCTAACTCCTATACTGTTGGATCCACCAGAGGAGTGGGGAGAGTGGTTGAAGTTGATTGAATTGGAGGGAGTAGGTGGTCTTCTTGCAAAGGTTGACAGTTTAATAGGTCTAGAACCTCTATTCAAAGATGCCTGGGAAAAGAAATAGAAATACCGCTTTAACTAAACCTTTTGACCAGTATTTGCAAAATGGGACCATTAGTTCCAGTTCTCTTCAGTACACATTCAAGCCACTAAGTGTTTATACAGGAAGAAATGTGACTTGTGCGGCAGCAAGAGTCAGGCAATCCACGTGACTTTTAAAAGCATGACCTTATTTTAGGAACATCTGAGAGCCAGAGGGGCACCATTCTTAGAGTCATTGGACTTAAGATTCTGGATGTCTGGACTCAGATTCCTAGTCAACAACGGTGATATTCTCTAAGCAGCCTTTAGTGATGGCCAGACATTTTTCACCTGCAATTACAATTGCATCACATCGAGAATAAAATCGGCAGATCTTGCATTTTTGGTGCAGTGACGTTCTTATGCTGCCCCTTCAGAAGAGCAGAGGGAGAAGGAAGCAGTGGTGGGGACTGGCAGCGGGGACAAGGATGGCACCATCACCCACCGGTCACCTGGTGATCGCCATCCAAGAGGAAGTGCCTGTTCCCATGGCACAGCCTCTGAAAATTCTGCTCAGTCACACAGTCTGATCCCAGCAAGTCTGGATTTCCAGCAAGGCAGGAGAAACTGGGGTGGAAGACGGGGAGGATAATTTGAGGATAATTTGTGTATTTATTAGATTTAAACCCTGCCCTCTTCCTTACAAAAAACTCACAGTGGCTTGCATCATTCTCCTGCTGTTCTCAATCTTATCCCCACAACAACCCTGTGAGGTAGGCTGGGCTGAGAGTCTGTGACTGGCCCAAAGTCACCCAGTCTGGGATGGGAAGGCTTGCTTAGTTCATCCACTGTTCATGCAGCGAGTTCTTTTCTGAGTGGTTGGCGGCTTGTTTCCCAACAACTGATCACTTTTAGAAGAGTATAGTATTCCCTGCCCATGAAGTGTATATAGAGATGGCACAAGCCCAAAATAGGCATGTAGGCGAATAACAGTCTCAATTTAAATTTTGAGCAGGAAACTATTTTCAGGTTTTTTTCCTTGAAATACGTTAACATATTGCAAGTTCAGCAAATGTGCATGAATACTGTCATACTGGGAAAGTATGCTCCAGTCCACGGCTTGTGAGTTAAATTAAGATAAGCCTATGTTTGTTGGTCTGAGTTTTCCATAAGAAGAATTCCAGTGTGATTTTTTTTTTTTAATCACCAATTTCTCACTGATTGTGCATGGGCTTCAATTGCTTTTACGTTGCAAGTTGAGTGTGAGGTGAAAGTTTATACATTTTCCTCAGAAAATGGACTGAGTAAATGCTATTTCCTTTCCTCCTGCTTTTCTAAGGTCAACACAAGACGACCTTGTACATCTTTACTTAGAAGTAAGCCACACTGGAATCTATGGGGCTTACCTCTAGGTAAGCAAATATAGGACTACAGAATACAGGAAAACCCTCTACAGTATATTCAAACACTAGAAAGTGCAGTATTTCGCTTTGAAAGATCTCACATATCCTGCAAAACTTCAGAAGGTCCTCTGAGATAAAGGAGAACAAGACAATGGGCTAAATCTAACTTTGCCGGAGTAAATTCCCATTTCCTCCCATCCAGCCTTCAGTGCAAAGCAGATACGTGTCCAGGGGCTGCAGAAGGGATGGAATATCGATTCAGCCAGCACTTTCCATTCCGCAGGTGGGCAAGCAGCGCCAGCGTCAACCCAGTGTGTTGAAAGGAGCGATTCTGACTCCTAGACAGCCTCAGAAGTGCCGTTTGCCCCCCCCCCCCCCGCGGCAAAGATCTTTGCCCTCAAAGTGGGGAATCGGAGAACTGATTCAAGTCCCCTGTCCTGTTGTTGCTGGTGCAGAAAGACCTCCACTGGTTACCCTCCAAGTAACCAGTGAGCTGATCTCAGAGAGGGGGAGAAGAGAGTATGTCATGGTATAGGGAAGGATGGTGACTGGAGTGGCCAGGATACCAGCTATCCCAGGGGTCCTCAAACTTTTTCAATAGGGGGCCAGTTGAAAGGTGGCGGCGACCCGGAGTGGGCCAGTGAGGAGAGGGGGCCTGGGCGCGAAGGGCCGGTGAGGCATCGTCGGGCGTGTGCGAGGCGCAGGGGATGTGGGTGGCGGGTCACTTGTGCAGAGATAACAAGTCCAAAACCATCTCTGAGTGAGCAAGCCACCACCTTCTGCCCGCATGGCCAGGCAGCGGCGTGTGCGCACACGGGCGGCGGCATGGGCTGAGTAAATTGGCATGGCGGGCCGGATCTGTCCTGCGGGCCATAGTCTGAGGACCCATGAGCTATCCAGACACTTCTCCACTCTCCTTCCTTCACATTGCAAAATGTTGTGGGTGAAAAAATGAAAGACGCAGGGTGTGCGGATAGCGAGGCAAAGACTGCTTCCACCATTCTCCTTGCTCTGCATAGCATGGGAGTAAGGCTCTGGCAGCCTACTAAAGAATAAATGAAACTATATATGATAGTACTTTATTTCTGAGTCTCTTACTTTGTCAGAACTTCCACTGCCATTGCTGTCAGGACTGGTAGTTCTGTGCAGGTGGCCAAGCCGGGTTTGCTCAATGCCGCCGTCTTTGTTTGTTGGCGTCCTGTCAGAATTCCACAGCTCAAAACTTGAAGGAGGCAAGAAAGGGGGAATAACAGCTTTCAGTTTGTCATTAGGCAGTCTTGTAAAAGGAGCTCCGCTTCTTAACTGTAGAGGGAAGGGAAGGGAAGGGAAAGCAAAGGAAAGCCTTAATAGAAGAGAGTTTTGAAGAGAAAAAAAAGATACAACATACAAGTATCTACTGCATCTCATCATTTAAACCAGTCGCAAGAGCCCCTTGCAACTCTCACAGCACTCACTCTTCCCACTTCCATTCATACTGTTCTACAGAGGAAACAAACTGAACATTTGGATACCATCTAGGACAGTGTTGACCAGTTTCTTCAGTCCTGGGAACTGGATTCTTCCAAGCCTTCTGCCCTCATTTTCATGTCATTATTACCTTCCTAGCATTCAGCCTGCCTGTGCAAAAAATCTAGTCTGGACTTTTCCTTCAGAAGGCCTCTAAGGTAACTTCTCATTTCTCAATAGGAAGGCTACCTAACAGTTTGAATGTGGCATTTTACCACCAATCTGCTTTTGATCTGGTCTGTGCTGATCCAAGGAGGAAGAATTTCCCTTTCATCAAAATTTCCAGCTTCAAGCCAGATTTATGGGTGAATAGATGATCCCTTAAATGGCATCCTGCCAGAAGAGAGGTCATTCCCAGTAGTTTCTACCAAAAACTATTTGGACCAAGAAACTGTTTCTTCCACTCATTACTGGGAAAAATAATGCACGGCTACTCATTGGATATTGCAACTGCTTTTTCCTATAAAGTCAAAAACTCTATGGTATTGTATGTCTGATCAGCTATTCTAACAGCAATAAAGAAAACTCTTGATTCCTTTTGGATCAAATATTTTTTGAGCAAATGGACCTGGACAATCTACCAAACACTTGGTACAGTACCGGCACTGTGACTTACCACTGTTGTCAATAATTCATCATCCTTTCCTGGCTTGGTACTTCCTATTCCTGAAGAAAAGCAACGGCACACATTAATAGCACTACTTTAAACATGCCAAATAATCCATATAAAATGTAGCCTATATTATGTCACTACCATTTCTCCCAGGAATATTAATAGCTCATATTTTCTGCTGTATAAGTCTTCTTCTTTTTGACAAATCAGTGTGCTAACCATTTTCAATTTTTATCTCTGCTATCAAAAGCATCCCTTCACATTAGACAAGTCCTCTGCAACCACACTGAAAAGCATTTCCCTGCAGGCTCTGTTGTTTCTGGGAATTGCTGTAGTCTTCCATCCAAGGGACTAGTCAGAGCCATACTTGTTGCAATATTGAACATTACCAGACCAATCACAGCCTTTCCAATCTCCACTGTTTAAACATTCATTCAGATAGGACATTTTTCCTGAGCATAATTTCCACCAGATAGGTGGTCATTTTTAGCAGCTTGCAGCACAAGGGGAAACATACCATCTCATCCCAAATTACAGCAATTGGTTTACTCCCCAAATGTCCCTTATGTGTGAGGGGAAGCTTTTGGGGACAGCCTAGGACTGGATTCAAAGGCTTGATGGGCTACATCTGGCCTATGGATCCCTATCTCCGACTTGGAGAAAAACTGAGGATTCACATTTTGATTGGGCTAGAAAACTGTACGCTTATTACCTGATATGCATATTAAATTCTCCCTGCATAATGTCACCTTTTACAGATTTTCACATAAACACAAACAGTATGTGATATTATCTTAAGAAGATTCCAAAATCTTCCCATAATTTGGGTCAGCTTCAGATCTGTTTGAATATGTGTGTGATTATATAAATACTCAGGTATAAATATGTTTAGGAGTTTTTACCATTGGACTTGGTCTTTGTTGCCCAAGTTGTAGTAGCATCATGCTTTACAGAGTTATCACTTTGTAATGTGGCCTTCATCGTACATTCAAAAGGTGAGGTTGACTCTTCGGGAAAAGGCACAGATGGATTTATGGCAAATCCATGATTGAAAGTTTGGGTCAACTTCAACTTGCGAAATCGATTGGACATCCTGCTCCACCATGACTAGAAAAGAAAACATAGCCAGGTTTTTTTTTTTCCTTAGGAAATAATTGTGTGTGACAATAATTAGCAAAATGACCAGAAATTCATTGAGGTTAATCTAAAAAGCTATTGCCTCAAAAACTCTGGACATATTCACATCCTTTTTGTCCTGTTTTATACATCTAGCCACACATTTAATTGCTTGTTCCTTTCCTGGAGCCACTGCTCATACGGAAAGCGAGTCTTGGCCTGGTAGGGCAGTAGAACCTCATCTGGGGAATGCGGCCAACACTCACCAGCCCAAGAGGAGCTCCAGCTATGCCTGAACAAAAAGTCAATGGTGCTCAGAAGCTTTCCACAACCAGGTGGAACCATGTTCTTCCATCCTGTCACTTGATGTTTGCCCTACTCAAGCCACCCAGTCTTGTCGCTCCAGAGAGCAAAGCATAGAAACATAGAAACAGAGCGAGTCAGAAGGGGCCTCCTGGGCCATCTAGTCTGACCTCCGGCACCAGCCGGCTCCACTCATGACATGCCCACCATGTGCATGTCCAGCCTATCTTTGAACACCCTCACCGATGGGGCCTCAACGACCTCCCGTGGAAGCCCATTCCACGCCCTCGGGGTCCTAACTGTCAGGAAGTGCTTCCTGGCATCCAAATTGAACCTTGGTTCCCTGAGCTTTGCTCCATTGGAGCGCGTCCTGCCTTCCTCTGCAGGGGAGAACAGGCCTCTCCCCATCTCCATGTGACACCCCCTCACATACCTGTATGTTGCCAACATATCCCCTCTGAGTCTCCTCTTCTCCAGGCTGAAGAGACCCAGTTCCCTCAGTCTCGCCTCATACCCCATCCCCTGCAAACCAGCCACCATCCTTGTGGCCCTACGCTGCACTGATTCCAACCTGGCTATATCCTTTCTGTAATGAGGGGCCCAAAACTGAACACAATACTCCAGTTGCGGGCACACCAGAGTCGTGTAGAGTGGTAGTAATACCTCTCTTGATCTAGAAGCCACACTTCTGGCTATGCAACCAAGGGTGGCATTCGCCCTCTTGACCACCGCATCACACTGCTGACTCATGTTTAGCCTGCGGTCAACCAGTACCCCGAGGTCCCTTTCACAAGTGCTGCTCTCCAGCCACTTGTCCCCTAACCTGTACTTATGACAGCTATTCCTATGCCCCAAGTGCAAGACCTTGCACTTCTCCACATTGAACACCATCCTGTTGTCTCCTGCCCACTTCCATAGTCTGTCCAGATCCTTTTGGATCTGGTGTATCTGCTCCTCAGTTGTGGCCACTGCTCCAGTTTTAGTGTCATCTGCGAATTTGATCAGCAGACTGTTCACCCCTTCTTCCATGTCGTTAATGAAAAGATTAAACAGGATCGGCCCCAGGACAGAGCCCTGGGGGACCCCGCTTGTCACTGGCTGCCATCCCGACGATTCCCCGCTAATGGTTACCTTCTGCTTTCGGTCAGTCAACCATGCCCTAATCCACCGGACAGTGCTTTGGTGTATCCCAAAACTCCTCAGTTTCTCCACCAGGATATCATGGGGCACTTTGTCAAAGGCCTTGCTGAAATCCAGGTATACCACATCCACTGCATCCCCTCCATCTAGCCATCTTGAAACCTTGTCATAGAATTCCACAAGGTTTGTCTGGCAGGACCTGTTTCTGTGGAAGCCATGTTGTGTGGCTGTCAGCCTCCCTTCCCTATCTAGCATCACTAGATCTCTCTCTATTATGAGCCTTTCCATTGTTTTTCCTACAATGGACGTAAGGCTAATCGGTCTATAATTCCCCATGTCCTTCCTACTACCCTTTTTGAAAATTGGGACCACCGATGCCACCCTCCAGTCCTCTGGAACTTCACCCGTTCTCCACGAGGCCTCAAAAATGGAGGCCAGCGGGCGTGAGAGAACCCCAACCACTTCCTTCTCTGGCAAGTTTCCTTCGGCCTGCTGTTAGATTGCCCTGATCAAGACAATGACTTATTGAGAGAGCACATCTGAAATGTAAGTACCTTCAACCCTCCCTTGTCATCAGGCAACATCGGGATATCGACAGATTGTTTGCTTCGGGAAGAAGACACTGATGCCTTGTTGCTCTGCTTGCTTCTTTCTTTGTCGACTTGCATGCAGGCGGATGCTAGCAACCGGACAAGTTCTGCATCTGAAACATTAGTATAAAGGGTGTATTGGAAAGAATTTCCAACCCCAAACATACCACTAAGGAGCAAAAGGTGGGAGAGACTGCTAAACCTGAAATTTTCTTGTTAGGCATTATACCGGAAAATATTAGCAAACAAGAAATGTATTTGATGCTACGTTTAATCACAGAGGTGAGGATTGTGCTTGCTCAATACTGGAAGAGTGAGGAATTACCCACTGAGGAACTGATTTTAAAAAAGATTCTGGACTGTGCAGAAATGGACAGATTGACTCTATTACTGAAGGAGAGAGAAGATATTGACTTCTATCAAACTTGGGACCTTTTTTATGATTGGCTGGAGAAACAGGACTTGGCTTAGATTTAAAGATGTTTTTAAATTTTTATAAATCGATTTGAATATGATTATACAATGTTAAAAGATATGCTATAGGGGACTGACCCAATACGTCCGATGTATTTGAAGATTGATGTTTTTAGTTTTTAGTTTAAAATCTTAATAAAAATTTTTTAAAAAAAAGAGTAAGACTGCACGAGAGGGAGGGAGGAGCACAGAAATACCTTGGTCGCTCAGCAGCATTATCAGGTCAAAGGCCGTGTATCCATTTTTAGCACGCAGGTTGACATCAGCTCCTTGATTTAATAAATACTTAACGACTTCTTTATTTCTTTAAAGAAAGCACCAGGCAAAACATAGAAGTAAGATTAGTAGATTAGAAGGAGATATGAAAAAGCAGTGAACTTTACCTAGCCTTGCCCTCTAATTCTTCCTCAAGTTTTTGCTTATTTCTATTCTATTAACTATTTTTCTTCTTAAAGGAGCCTGCAGTGACCTAGATGATTCGCCTCCATTCTAATCGATCCAACCCTGCTCAGCCAGCTCAGAGCATTAGCATTCTTCTGGTACTGTCAAGTCATCTCTGATTCACAGTGTCCTCCATAGCCCTGCTCCACCTCGTGTAAAATCAAGGCTGTAGCTTCCCTTATGGGATGGATCGATCCAGCTCGTATTTGGTTGGCAGCAGCAGCAGCTGTTTCTTCTCTTTCTTCTGCCTTCAACCATCTCTACCTTGATTGTCTTTTCCAGTAGCTTACCTTTCTCAAAGTGCAACAGCTTCAGCTTCTTTAACACAATCTCTATCCAAACATTGCTGTTTCAAGGTTGGGGTTGCGCTAAACCAACCTGAAGCTCTATTGTTATTATTTAATTCAGTTTATGAGTTGCCCCATTGCTGACATTCTCGATGTGTTGTTCATAATGGAAACAAACACAAACCAATAATGAAAGCAACAGCAAATAGAATTTAAAAGAATGTGTAAGGAGCAGCAACAATAACAATCTACAGAAATAGAAAATTCATGGTCGTCCAGCCATAGCTCTTGCTATCTATTCAATATCTGATCATCTTGAATTTTACCCATCAGCCTTGCTGTTAACATGATCACTTATCCTAGGATGGAAGAAACAGAAGAATGTTATCTTCTGAACTTGACAGAGATTGCCAACACTCATTACCCTACTCTGATTAATCTCTTTAATATGTACGCAAATCAAAAGTTGTGCATTCAGGGGCTATCACACAATAACTGCTTCGGTAAAGATAGCTTTATTCTACTGAAACAGGGTAATGATCTTTTGGTTTTAGGCAATACATCTTCAACTTGGACGAAACAGAACTTTGTAAATACTGAGACGTTCAACATTCTCAGAAATTGAATCTATTCTAACAACTGCACAACAGTGACAACTTCTCCCTTCTTTGGCCTGTTTTGTTGTGACAAGTGATAAAAGTGAAACAGTGGCTACCTTATGGCTTTCCCACCTTCATGGTGGACATCCATGCACTGGATGTAACATTTGTATGTATGCTGTAAATTCCAACACAAGAGAATTGGACTTTTCATTCATTTCCTTACCATATGTCAGTTAATGACCTTACGGTTTGAGGCTACATAGAAACAAAGTGGGTCAGAAGAGTTCTCCTGGGCCATCTAGCTTTGGATATTAACGGTGCAGGTCCTAACAAAATGGTATGTCTAGTACATGATAACCAGACAAGCTGAGTGGTGGATGGGGCAGCCAAACACTCCCCATTTGGCTCACCCTGAGCACTTATTTAGCTAGTCTTGCTCATGATTCTATGAGTGGAATGGTGCAAATTGGTGTCCTGCAACAACAGGGGCTTAGACCCGATGGCCTTCATGGCCCCTTCCAACTCTGCTATTCTATGACATCCAGGGCTTGAATACGGATAACAGTGATATAGCAAACATCTTTGTGGATAGGGGGAAAATACAAAGGAGCAAAGGTGTCTATAGCAACTTGCCTTGTATATGCACATGGGAAAGAACTGGTAAGGATAGGCGAAACCCTGTACTTTTATCCCAGGAGCAATCTGATCAGGTGAAGTTAATAGTAATAGAGGAAAGAAGGATGGAAGAAGGACGGACGGACTTTCTTACCTCAACCAAGGAAAATAAGATATTTACCCATGATATGTGGCTTGCATTAGTGCTGTCCAGCCATGGACATTATCTTGTTTGTCAATATCCACATTTCTTGAAACTAGGAGCTGTACAAGGGACAACTGCCCAGTTACAGCTGCAATCATCAGTGGAGAAGCACCATCATCATTAACAACATTGGCTTGTGCTGGGTCGTCATCAATAATCTCTTTAACCAACTGGAAGTTCCCTGCGAAAACAACACCACCATAAATAAAGATCCCTGGCAGTGAAAAGAAGGTTGTATCTTGTTCTAGTGCCGTTGCTTATAAGAATATGAACAATACAAAAACGTGTGCAAGTCAAATTTAGTATAATAGGGTGAAATGTTTGGTTTTGCAAGATTTCATCAAGTGTATTTAATTCTATAATTGTTTTAGTCTGCTGGAAATGGAAATGGGGACAGATATGCTCCTGACAAAGAGCTGCTCTGAACTTAAGGTCCTTTTGCAGTGACTGGCTAACCATTTCAGATCTTACAGGCAGATAGAGAGCAGGAAGTTACAGGAACCGTAAAATGCAGCAGGCACAATCCAAAGACAGTTGTGGGCAGGTGTGCTATGTGAAGAATTGGGAAAGTCTACATGAATGAGGGAAGGAGGCCTCATGCCTGTCAGGAGAAATCAAGCAGAAGAACAAAGAGAAGAACTACACATAACAAGCCACCGCAGAAAGAAGAACGGTCAAATCCACATAATGATTTCAAATTATCAGTGAAATCTTTGTCTGCAGCACTGCCGTACCCCCAGAGGTCTGTAGTAACCACGATCGAGATGCAGCAGAGATGTTAAGACATTTTTAAGGACTTACCCATTTTCAGAGCATGGAATATGTCCGGTTGCCTCTTCTGTTTATCTTGGGGATGGGGAAGAAAAACATACAGCTTTAGCATAGCAGTAATATGGACCTCAACTCTAAGCAAACCATTCTGCACTGAAGCTTACATTTGGATTTCTAAGTTATTGGAAACAAAACCAAGGGAAAGGCCTCAGCTGTGCCCTGCGATGGTGGATCGCTGAGGTGCCACTGCCCTGTCTTTTACTGGTCTCTAAGGACTGGGATTACTGCCTCTGGAAAAGAGCTCTAGTGCTTTTTCTTTGGCCAAGAGAAGCACTGGAGTACCATTTTCCAGAACCGAAGGTGAAAAGTAATAATACGTGGAAGACAAAAGATAGCAGTAACACGCTTCTGACACAGAACCTCTGCGAGCATGCACAATGCAATACACAGCATGGTCCTCACACGCATGGACCGGATGCAGACATGCGCCTGCATGCCAGAAACCTCAGGGCAGGCCAGGTCATGTGGTTTAGCCTAGCCTTCTCCGACTTGGTGGCCATCAAAGGCAGCTGGACCACAATTCCCAGAATCCCCATCCAGCAGGGCCATTGACTGGGAATTCTGGGTGTTGTAGTCCAAATGTGTCTGACAAGGTTGGGCTACCCTAAGTGTAAAAGCCTTCCAGAGGTGTCTTAGAGTCAGCCAGACTGGCATGCTCTGCCCATCTCAGATTCAGCTTGAGCATTCTGCTTGAGTCAGCTCCTTCCTTCTAGAATCCTGGCCAAATCCCCAGTAAGTACAGTTATCTTGGGAGAGGCTATAGGGTCCACTCCAGGTTTCGACTCAACCTTATATACAGCCTCAACAGGGAGAGAATGTGGGACTGGCCTAACAGAACCCACCGGTTTCAATCAGGCACCTGCTGAAAGAGACACTGTGCTCTGATATGATATGTGCATTTCCCAACGCATAGCAAATCTTACCAGAAACCAGCAGCCCATGTAGAAATTTAGTCCTATATTCCTGAGAATCATCTTTTGCACTAATGAAGCCAATAAGACATCAGGCTTGCTGGATCAGAGAAAGGGAAGGAGAAAAGGAGAGGAAATATCAGTATGGAAGAAGGCAAAAATTCTGATTGCAGAGATGGAAATAATAAGAGTTGGCTGAAAGAGAAAACAAAGAAAAGGTTTGTAAAGATCAGCCATCTGCACCCTTGCTAAGGGAAAGATCAAAAGCTCTACTGAAACACAGGATTTGATGATCTGTACAGGGTGGAACCTGGTGCCCCCCAAATATTTTGAACTACCATTCCCACAACCCTTTACCACTGGCCATCCTGGCTTCATAGAATCATAGAATAGCAGAGTTGGAAGGGGCCAAAAAGGCCCTTGGGTTGAACTCCTGCTGCTGCAGGTCACCAATTTACAGCATCCCACTCAAATGGCTGTCCAGTTTCACCTTGAATGTCTCTCATGTGGGAGAGCCCACCACCTATCCAGGCAGCTGGTTCCACTGTCCTATTGCTCTGACAGTGAGCAAGGAAGCTTTTCCTGAAATCTAGCCTGCATCTGGGTTGTTGCACTTGAATTGATTCTTCCGTGTCCTACACTCTGGTATCAGTGAGAAGAGATCTTGACCTTCCCCTTCAGGTACTTATAGAGGGATATCATGTCCCGCCTCAGCCTTCACTTTTCAAGACTTAACATACCCAGTTTTCTCAGACTCTCCTCATAGGGCAGTGTTTCCAAACCCTGGATCTTTTTTATTGCCTTCCTCTGGTCTCTAATTTTTTTGCATCTTTCTTAAATCTTGGTGCCCAGAACTAGACGCAGCATTCCAGATGAGGCCTGACTAGTGAGGAGTATAGGGGAAGTACTACTACTTGTGATTTGGAAATAATACCTCTATTAAGGTGTTCCAAAATAGCACTTCCCCTTTTTGCAGCCACATTGCATTGTTGGTTCATATTTAGCTGATTGTCCACAATAACTCCAAGTTCTTTTTCTTTTTCAGTTCAGTTGAGCCACATATTCCCCATCTTGTATCGATGCCTTTGGTTTCTTTTCCTTAAGTGAAGGACTTAGCACCAACCGTTCAAGTTTATCAGGATCACCCTGGATCTTGATTCTGTCTTCTAGGGTGTTTGCTATTCCATCCAGTTTTGTATCATCTGCAAATTTGATTATTGTTCCTTGTGCTTCCTCATCTAAATAATTAATAAAGATGTTGAAATCACTGGGCCCAGGACTGAACCCTGCAGCACCCCATTGGTTACCTCCCTCCAGTTTGAGAAGGAGCCATTGATGAGCATTCTTTGTGTCCAATTTGGCGGCCAATTTTGGTCCACTACATAGTTTTTCGATCTAGTCCACTTTTTTTGCTAATTTGCTTATCAGAATGTCATGGGCACTATGTCAAAAGCTTTGCTAAAGCTGAGGTAGATTATGCCCACAGTGTTCCCTCTGTCCATTTGGGAGGTCACCCAGTCAAAAAAAATGAGATTAAATTAGTCTGACAGGGTTTATTTTTGGTTTGGTGGGCATTGTACCTAGAAACATCAGGATGCCTGATGGAAGCGATACAATGTAGGCTGTGAGGAAAGAGCAGGTGATCCAGAATCCACTGCCAAGAGTGGATTCTGCCAAGGTACTCCACTGGTCCATTTACCCTAGTATTGCCTGTCTATACAGACTCCCAAGATTTCTTTGGGGTTTATATGAGGTCTTTTCTGCTTCTGCTCAGCGATACCAGTGATCAATCCTGGGCAATTCTGCAATTCTAGGATGTGTTCTACCACAAGGGTCTGGATTTAATTGCACCTGTGCCTCCTCAGCTCTTCTACCTTGACATTGTGCTGATATGCCCTCTTTTTCTCAATCTCTATGACAATTTCTTGAAGGTGTTCTCAAGAATCATTTGCCCTGAAAATAGCAAGGGGGAGCTCAAAGATTTCAAAAAGTGCCAGATGGCTAAAGACAGGGAAAAAGAACAAAGTGGAAATAGAATAAAAGCAAAAACTTGAGGCAGAAGTAAATGATTGAAATCCAGCAATGACGATAGTGAGCTCCAAGAGATGATGCCCAGTCATTCTAATCCAGCAATGCTTTGCAAATGGGTGGGGGGGACCCTGAAACGGACCTGCCCCCCCATCCTGAAAAGCATTTTCATGTGCCCTTTTGTGTACGAGACAGCACTGCAGATCTTCAAACAGAGCTGCCCCCTCCATTACAGCCAGCGATTAAGCCCCTTCATAAAGCTGGGCTGTAAGCACCAAAACTGTGATTATTTCTATTTCTGGAAAAGATCTATCTCGTTGATTGTTCATCATGTATAAATTGTCTTAAGAGGGCGGGAAAGACAGTAGCAACAGTTCAACAGTCAAGACCCACTCAGCAGAATAAATTTCTTGTTCTATTTGTGGAAGTCAACAAGGCTGGCCAAAGAGATTTTGCTGACAGAGACGAAGGGTAGAGATGCTGTCCCCCCACTGAGGACCACGGGTCAGGCAGACTGTTTTATTTTAACACTGGTGATGGGGCACTGTCCTTTACCACACCCCAGGACACCAGGCTAACTTAGGGGAAACAGGACTTCTCCATGGGTTTTGCAGATACAGCCCTATCCATCAGTATCAGCTGCCTGGCAGAATTTATTTATTTAAAATATTTGTATGCTGTCCAATTGTGCCACAGCACCTCTGGGCAGCTCACAAGTGCAAGATAAAAACACAATTAAAATATAGTAAAAACCAATAACACATTAAAAACAACAGTAAAATGTAGCAAAAAATACACAACAAAGGTCTTATGGCAATTAGTTATTGAAATATTTTTAAGGAAGGTCTTCCACCCCAATAGGCCTGCCCCTTGGATTGTTTTCTTTACCACTCATCTATATACCTTTGTAGAAGCATGTAGACCTATTACCTAACTAGAATACCATGATCTAAACCTAACTATTATATAGTTGTCTCTTCTGTTTTGCTTTTTTAGAATTTACATCACTACGTTTGTGCTGATCTCTCATTTTCTACCACATGCGCAAGTGATTGCTGAATCTTCCTTGGGGGAGAAAGTTCAAAAAATTACAAATTACACATTCAGTGGGGGGGGTGAATACTAGTTTGTTTAAATGTCCCAATTTGTCAGCTGAGTCAAAGAACCTTTTCCTGATCTTTATAAACATTATTTAATTGTTGAAATTATTTCTTGGAGGATACAAAGGATGGATAGCTGCTTGGCACTGGAGCACCTCAGAAAGCTTTTGCTATTTTTAACATCTATAGCAATGTTTTACCACCACAGTTCTGCAAAGCAACATCTTGGTCTAATTAATGTAAAGCTGCAATCCTATGCACAATTACATAAGAATAAACCTCACTGGATAAACTTATTTTTAAGTTAATATGCTTAGGCTTGGCCTGCAGGAGTGCAAAAAGTTTTCTACAAGATTGTTTTGAACAGAAAGGATGGGCAGGGAGAGAATATTCTAGCTTATCCTGAACATTTGGGTCGACTTTTTGTTTTATTAAAGAAGGGTGAGATAAAAGTGTAGCAGTAACATACATAAATGTAGTATTTTATAGTGCCATAAGGAATTTGTTACTGTCAGGATTTCCCCAGATTCCTCTGACGCATTGTCTTGCTCAAATCTTGGCTGAGCCACTTGGACCCTGAATATGGTTGGGCTTAGGAAAGCGGAAAGGAAAATGCAAAAGCCCGGGTGAGCGGATGTGAAGGGTGGAAGGATGAAGCAGGCTAAGGGAAGCAAGGAGGCCTAGGAAATGAGAGCCAGGACCTGAGAAAGGCAGTGCTTCAGAAGGAACTGGGAAACACAACGAAGCCAAAGGGGTAAGTCCAACAAAAGAACAAAAACTAGGAGAAACAGGAGCAGCAGTGCTTTGAAATAATCTGCTAAAACCATTGGCTACAAATGTGTAGTTTGCTTGGGTTTTGTTAAACTGATTGTACTTTTGTTCTACTCCATATGTATTATAATTAATACAGTCAGTTAGTCTCTGATAGAACACTATTTTTAATCAGGGGTTTGTCAATAATTGAATATGTTAAAAGACTGAAATATGTTATTTGGAGAAATTTTGCTGGCAAGCAGACGATTTTTTTCTTTCATTCTTTCAGGAATAGTTCTGGAGTACACGTGAAAGTCCTACCAAAGTGGGCCCATGGTTTCTGAGACACTGAGCCAAGAATAGTGGTGTCCCTCCAAGATTACCCTTCCAATTGCCAGCCAGCAGCTTGGGTCCTTCTCTGTATAACCAAGCTCTCTATCTCCTCTCCTCTGCCACTTTGGCTGGGCCTGGACTTTTGGGACAAAGCCTAGCTGGCCCATTTTTACTGTCAATCATCAATCCTGCAAAGGATGCCCTCTGTCTCTCTGTCTGTCTGTCTCTTTCCTTCCCTCCTTCCTTCCTTCACGCAAGGATTTCCAAAGTCAAGAAAATAATTATTTGGAAATCCATAACTCAAGTTAAAGCAGAGGGGGGAAATCCATACCTGTTTGGGGTCTAACGCTTGTTAAAGGTGCCAGATAGTCTTTCATATCTTCATGCTTGATGTCCACAGCTATTTCATATGGTGTCTTGTGCAGCATGTTTAGATGATCCGGGCAGGCTCCTTTGTTCATAAGCTGCTGGGCCAAACTCACTCGTCCACTGACAGCGGCTAGCATCAGGGGAGTCCAGCCCATGGGCTTCACCGTGTAATTGCAATCAGCACCCCAGTCTAGCAGAAGGTGGACCACCGCTTCGTGTCCGTGCTGGACAGCCGACATGAGGGGTGTGATGGCTGGCAGTTCCTCCTTACTGTTGTCCAGGCTAGCACTCAGGGGGTCGTAATTGTCTACGTTTGCTCCAGACTCGAGCAGCAACTTGACCACACTTATATGGCCTCCCCGAGAGGCCACGGTGAGGACACTGGCTCCCAATTTACTCTGCGCATTAAGGTCAGCACCGTTTTCCAGCAAGATGCGAGCCACATTTAGATGTCCAAACCTTTGGTTGGAAAAAATATGAGAAGAGAGAGTCATGATATCAACTTGGATAAAAGAAAAGCCCTCTTTTTATTTATTTGTTGCCTTAACGATTTAGAAAAGGAGTGTAACATCGCAGTCAGAGAATGCACTGTGGGCAGTTCAAATCTCAGCCTGACTGTGAAGTCAGATAAACCAGTGTCTCTCAGCTTCAGCCCACACATAGAAAATGTTTTTTTAACATTTGTTCTGGAACATCTAAGTGGAGGAAGAATTATATATAATTCAAAGCTTCTGTCACGCATTGCACGTTACCTGGTCCCAAGAAGTCTGAGAAATTGTAATATAGGAATAATAGCTCTATCCTGCCTTGCATGGTTGTTGCAAAGATTCCCAAGGCACAAACTGCATGGGATAGGAGCATCCACAATTTTTTATTTGCCTCCATTGCAAACATTATTATTACATTCCATTCACATCCTGCTTTTTTCCATCCTGTGAGGATTCCAAGGCATCTTACATAGCTCCATCTTATCTTCACAACAGCCCTGTGAGGTTGGTTAGGCTGAAACAATAGGGGGATAGATAGGTTTGCTGTAATTTCTATATGTTGTGAGCCGCCCCGAGGCTTTGTTGCGATGGGGCGGCATAGAAATGTTTTAATAAATAATAAATAAATAAATAAATGCGCGCGTGATCCAAAGTCACTTCATGACTGAGTAGGGTCTCTCCTGGTTCGCCAGTCCAACCCTCCGACAACCACACCACACTGGTTTTAAATACAAAGTGTATATTGGGAAGAGTTAAAAGAATAAAGGCAGCAAACCCCCTCATGGATGGAACGGGTTGTGAAGCGTCCTTGTGCATCACGTTCGAAGAGCGAAAAGTTCACGGAAAATGTGCATGGTGAACTTGGTATATATGTGCAAGGACATCAAGACCTTTGCCTTGCTCACACAAGTCACAGTTGTATGCCCTGCAGCCGGGCTCCATCATTGCCCAGTGAAATGTTACTGGGGCAGGTACATCTGAGCTGCGCCTGTGTTCCAGGCTGCTACCTAGGCACAGAAGCAAGCTTGTCGTAAAGTGGGCAACACTGTTTGCGGCTGGTTCGCTGGTGATGTTTGCAATTGCAATAAGGAGTGCAAAGTATTAAAAATGGCCTCTCTCTAACAATGCGCTGTAGCTCAAATTTATCACATTTCAAGTAAGCTTGTACTCCTATCAGTACCAGGGCTCCATTCCATAAAGTTTGGAACCAATAGTACATTCAACACGGAATTATAGCTGGTTTGGGCTGTCAAGGAAGAACAAGGCATTTTGCATCACAGCCTATGTGCTGCTAAGGCTTGCCATGTTTAATTCGGAGCCCATCCACAGAACAGCAGCATTAAAGCACAGTGTGGACAGAGTACTGAATCTGCTTTGCTTGTGCTTTCTCCCCAGAGTCACTTCCCGTTCACTGGTTTTATCGCTGGCAGGACTCCTGGAAACTCTGCTGAGAGAAAAATGGCTTGCAATAGGTACTTTAAGAGGGAAAGGGCAGCCCGGGAAAGGATTCAGGACCTCTCTTTGCCCACCCATGCTAAGATTTAAATATCCCCTCCCTTATGCTTAAGTAACGGAAACTCACACTGAAACACGTGGGTTGCATCCACGTATACACCCATGGGTTGCACCGATTGTATCGTTTACTTGACCCGTTGCGTCTGTTCGAACGTGTTTGTCATGTCTACTCGTTACCTTTTAGCTAAAGGGGGCAATTTTGGATGCACTCCTGAAAGGAGCAGTGTTTCATGGTTTTTTAAAGGCATCTAAAATGTTTCAAAGAGTCTATGCATACGGTTTGCGTGTAAATCGTAAGAGCATAAGAGCCAGGCTGCCTCAAACCAGGGGTCCACCCACTCCAGGACTCTGCTCGGCCAAGCCAGCCAGCCAGCCGCTTGAAATAGGAAGGGCACAAGGAGGGCTTCCGTACCCAGCGCCCAAGTGCCCCAGCAAGCGGCGGACAGGGGCGCACCACGCCGGGGACTAGAGGCAGCCTTGCCCTCCCGGCGCCGGTCCAGCCCCCGCCCCCCTTGCAGCCATCCGCACGCAGCCCTCGCTGCTTCCCCTGCTTTGACACTGCGCCAAATCCAACCGCGTCGGTCCCAACCCTTCGGCCGAGCGCTTACACGCGGGAGGCGGAGCCGACCATAACAGTCTCCGCCGGCGGGCGGCGCTGTTCGGCAACGCGAGCGTCCAGGGCGCCGGCGAGGAAAGCGGGGTCCCCGGCCGCCCCGCTCGCCGGCTCGCCCCGCCCTGCGCGGCTCGCGGGCCCGGCCCCGCCGCCCGCTCTGGCCCCGGCCCCCCGCACGCACCTGGCCGCTTGCATCAGCGGGCTCCAGCCGCAGTGGTTCCGGCTCTGCACCGAGGCCCCCCGGCGGAGCAGGAAGCCCACCAGCTCCTCGTGCCCGCCGGCCGCCGCAAACTGCAGCCCCGTGTTGCCCGCCTCGTCCGTGCCGTCCACGGGCACCGAGCCGGGAGGGGCGTCCGCCGCGGCCCCAACCCCGGCCCCGGGCGGCGCGCAGCTGCCGGACTCCGCCGCCCCGGCCGCCGCCTCCTCCTCCGCGGCCGCCGGCGGCCCCAGCAGCCGCCGCGCGCTCTCGCAGTCGCCCTGCTCGCAGGCGCGGAGCAGCAGCTGGACCCCCGCGGGCACCCCGCACTCCCCCATGGGCGCCCCGACGCTCCGCCGGCCGCCTCTGCTCTCGCTCCGCCCGCGGGAGAGGAGAAAGGCGGGACCCGGCCGGAGCGCCACTTTCCCCGCGCTCGGGAGGGGAGGGCTGCGGCGGCCTGCAAGGAGGTGCTGGAACGGGCCGGCTTCGGGGGTTCCGGTTAACGTGGGAAGGGGCACCCCGCGCTTCCCGCGCGCTCCCTCCTCGCTGCGTCGCGCGCGCACAGCCAGCAGCGGGGCAGCTTTCCCCGAAAGCGGCGCGCTCCGTGCCTTCTGCCCCTGCGGGGCTGCAGCCCCGTCCCGCCGGGGCAGTCCTGCGGAAGGGAGACCGGGCAGAAAATGCGTCCCCGGCCCCGCCGAGCTGCCTGGCACCAGGGCCGGCCGAGCCATCTTGGCAGCTACAGCAGAAGAGCCCACGAGCCGATAAAACAACAGCGGTCCGCTTCAGAGCAATGGGCTGCCTTTACACGACCCTGGGAATCTGCTTCCTGCGGCAACGCCATCGGCCTGCCGAAGGGACTGGCAGTGCAAGCTTTGTGTAACTGTCGAATGGGATTACACCTTTCCTGGAAAGTGTGCCGAGGATTATAAACGCACCAGGGAACCAGTGCAGTGTAGTGGCGAGGGGGCTGAACTGGGACTCGGGGAAGGCAGGTTCCAGGCCCAGCTTGGCCACAAAGCTCGCTGCATAACTTGGCTGGATCTTAGCCTAACCTCCCTTGCAGGGTTGTTGTGAAGATGTTTTTCAGAGGGGGGGATTACGTAAACCACCTTGAAGGAAAAAGCAAGATAGAAATAAATACCAGGAAGTAAATCCTACAGATCACTGCCTTATTTCGAGGAAATATCTTTTGCACTATACTGTTAGGGGTTTACGTGACCAGCAATCGAGCACGAGTCTTCCATGTAGTTATACTCCTAAACTCTCATAGCCAGTCATTCTGTTAGGGGAGCAGCTTTCCTGCAACTATTAGTAGCCTAATGTATAAATTTCTATATTTTGAGATTTAACATGCTCTGCATTTGAGTAGAAGTGGACAGCCTTTTCTCACAAAAGGTTTAGGGGCGTTGAGATGACTTGGTGCCTACTAAGTGTATCTATTTACCCATTTGGCAGCAATATGGTTCCCCTCCCCCTGGCAAAAAAAAGCAAGAAAAAAAGCCCTTAGTTGGTGATGCAGGTACACCCGTCCACCTGTCTCAAAGAACCAGCTGAGAGCTATCCTGTGCTAACCGCCACAGGTATTTCATAACTCTAAGTCAGACCTGCTGCAGAGTCCTGAGATTCCTGAGGGTATGGAAGGTGCGGCTTGTCCAGCTGGTGTGGCAGCACCCCATCCAACCTGTTGTTCTTGTTTCCTTCTTTTACAGGAATTCTAGTACAATGCAAATAGACACATGGACAGGATTACAGAGTTCTAATTCAAGTTTCTTTATTAAGAAACGAAGAGAAAGATAGATAAATGGCCAATTGAGGGTGTGTGTGTGTGTGGGGGGGGGGTTTAAGATAACTACTTTCAAACTGAGCCGAGACTTGAAGCTATTTTCACACTTAGAAGTACCTTGCCTGATGCAAACAGACATCACCAGACCTGTTTTGGAGGGGATGGAGAGGAGGTTTCTCCAGGTCATTGAAGACAGAACCAAACCACATTTGGAAAATAAGCTGTTTTTACATGGAGTTTGAGGAAGGTTGGGAAAGGGAGAAACAGTTCCCATCAGAATTCATCTCAAATTCTGCGGGCATGCACCAATGGCAATACGTAATGTATTACTGAACTCATGAAAGCAGCGTTGTTTGGTGCAAGATGTCTCGCTTCCTTTTCTCCCAAACATCTGTGAAATGTTGCAAAACACTCTGCCTACACTACACAGTCCTGCATTGAGGATTATGACTGAAGGATATCTTTGGGCAAGAAAGTGGGCATGTGAAGTTCAGGCACATTATCAGTCACATTGGATGCTGTCCATTATTTCATCAAGCACCTAAGAGTCTTCTGGATAATAACCAAATGGGAAAGATGCAGCATTTTGGCTGCCCTAGGCCTGTTGTGGGTCATGAAGTCATGTTTGACACATTGCGACCCCATGGACAACATTCCTCCAGGCCTTCCTGTCCTCCATCCCCCAGAGTCCACCCAAGCTCACACCCACTGCCCCAGTGACTCCATCCCGCCACCTCATCCTCTGCCGTCCCCTCCTTCTTTTGCCATCTATTGTTCCCAGCATCAGGCTCTTCTCCAGGGAGTCCATCCTTCTCATTAGGTGGCCAAAGTATTTGAGTTTCATCTTCAGGATCTGGCCTTCTAAAGAGCAGTCAGGGTTGATCTCCTCTAGGACTGACCGGTTTGATTGCCTTGTGGTCCAAGGGACTTGCAGGAGTCTCCTCCAGCACCACAACTCAAAGGCCTCCATTCAGCGCTCAGCCTTCCTTATGGTCCAGCTTTCACAGCCATACATTGCAACTGGGAAAACCATAGCCTTGACTATACATACTTTTGTCGGCAGGGTGATGTCTCTGCTTTTTAGTATGCTGTCTAGATTTGCCATAGCTCTCCTCCCCAGGAGCAAGCGTTGAAATTAAAAGTCTGAAATAGAAGTCAGCTAATAAATATGGATATAGAAGTTTATATCCCCTTACAATACATCCCAAAATAAACTTTGGACTGTCACATACCATACATTGCCATGATGAGGGAAATCTCCCATCAAGATAAACAGTACTTCTGTCAAAACCACTTTTTGTGCAAGACACATGGATGTGTGATTACCCCCAGGATGGATGGCATCTACTGATAGAGACCTAAGAGTATGAACTCCAGATTAACTTTGGGCAGCTCAAAATGATAACCTCAAGATATTATGGTATGCCTGAAATATGACAGGTTCAGTTTTGTCATTCTTGCTTCTGGCTTGACTAGTTTTTTTGTTAGTCCAGGGCATTCACAAGGCACCATTTTCAAATGCATCAATTTTGTTTTCTGTCAATATCTTTCACTGGCCAGTATTCACATTGTAATTGGGAATACAGTCTGGACCTTGATTGCCAGTGAAATGTTCCTATGCTTGATGATTTTTTCTAGTTCCTTAATTGCCGCCCTTCCAAGTTTGAATCATCTTCTAATTTCTTTGCCGAAGTCTCCAAGGCATGTAAAACATTTCTTCATTGTTGACATTCAAATTGCATAATTGTATTCAAATTATTTTATAGTTGTGATGTTTCCTTAATGTTCAACTGCAATCTTGCTTTTGCCCCTCCTTCTTTCAGGTTCATCAAGGGTTAGGGTTCCTTAATGCTTTCTGCAGGAAGCATGGCAGTCTGAATAGCTTAACATTATTGATGTGCAATATGACAGTAAGATAAAGTACATCCTTTTGCCTAAATACCCTTTCATTTCTCCACACTTTGCAGTTTATCATCCACCATCCAGCATACACATCAGGACAATGCATACAATAAACCCTATT